>LYUA01000630.1:258645-271472 GCA_002093875.1 Calopteryx splendens
GGGGGGGGGGGGTTGGCGGCGTGAGGAGGGGCGGAGGAGGAGAGAAAGGGAGATGCGCTAAGGGGCAGAATGGATAGGGAGAAGGGAGGGAAGGGGGCGGAGTGAGAGCAAAAAAAGTGGTTCGCGGAATAAAGGGAAGAGAAAAAGAGATGACGAGGAAAAAAAAGAAGTCCAATGGCTGGGAGAAAATCCTCCAAACCCAAAAGCAAACAAGTGTGAGAAATGTTTAAGGAGCCCCGCAAGTTCAAGGGCCGGGGGTAGAGGAATGAAAGGAAAACTTGCCAAGACGACAGTGGAGGGGGAAGGAACGGAAAATGGTATCCGCCTTTTTCGATCCCCATTCGAAGGGAGGAAGGAATTTCCTGTCTCTCCCCTCACGCCTCCACCCGCACTCGAAGTGCTCATGCACCGAAGTTAGGATATCAAGGCCTCTCGTGAGTTCTTCACGGTACATAAGTCGAGCGAGGAGTTTTTTTTCAGGCGTTGCCTTTCCCCCGGCGTTTTTATTTTATAAAAAACACAATGCATCAAAAAGCAATAACCAATCCTCCGGATGTTCGGGTCGATTCCATTTTAAGATCAACGGGTTAAAGAAGTGAGTACCCGCTGTAGTCACCCCGCCTATCTAATTTCGTCACCCGTTAAACGTTTGAAAAGTCTTCCCATAATCAGGCGAATCCCTATCATTAATTTTTGTAATTAGTTTTCTATCCAAAAAATGCTGAAAAATGTTGATGTATCTGGGCTGGCTCTAAATCGTCCTTAGTCGGTGCACCTCTCGATAGGTATCCTTGGTCATGGCAAGCTATACAAAAGAATAACTGTTCAGTCATTAAAACCGCCACATCATCGACATAGTTGCATGATTAACGCCACTAACCGAGAGAGCGTGGGCCCAAGGCCCATGTGTAGAGTGGGCCCATGTGTAGAGCACTCAACTCTGATGAGCGTTGCCTCGGTTTCAAAGCCTCGCTGCCCCACAACACCCCTACGTAAACTGCGTGATTTTTCTGAGAATGAAAGATTTCAGGGAAACCACAGGCGGCACGGGGAAAAGAACTTCATCCCTACCCTGAATTTTCACACCCCGCAGTACTTAAAAGACGATTGTTATATACACCATCCCTACCATTAGACTGATTGACGACTGTAGTTTGGCTATCTAAGTGTCACTTAAAAATAAAGGTCCAACATATATTCTTTAAGAAGATCTTGATGATTTCATTACTTCAGGGGTTTTCTGTATATATCCTCTCTCAAGCGGCACCGTATTTGCTATGTGGCACCCCTGGATCCTTCGGAATCACAAGAGATAATCTACAATTCCGAAAATCCGCCATTATCAGTTGTTAAATTGTTCTTCCGCATGTGGAATGCTGGAAATACGAATAGCCGTGCCCATCCGAAGAGGGTACAAAACCGGCACATTCCAGAGAAATTCATCAGTTCGAGAAAATCAACGTACAACCGGTAGGGTCTTCCGCGTAGGGTCCAACATGGATTTTTCCTTTCGGGTTAAATTTAAAAAAATAAAAAGTGAAAACGAAAGTAGGAACAGGTTTTGATCGCACCGAGCGAATGAGATCACCCTAGAGGTTTATAAGGAATTGTAAAAAGAGTAAAAGTCCATAACTTCCAACTAAGGAGAATCCACCGAAGGAGAGGCTGGATTCGTTCGACGACTCCGACACGAACGACGATCCTGCATGATTTACTCTTGCGCTCCCCAGTGCATTACTATCGCCCGTCGGGGTGAGTTGAAGAGCAATGAAACTAAAGAGGGCCGAACCTTCCAGGAACGGGTAATGGAGCAGGAAATGTAGTCAGGAGGGACCGAACGATACACCATAAAAACGAAAGACTGTGGCCGAGGAACAAAAGGAGGGGAAATGCGCACCCTATACCGAAGCGGCAAACGCACTTCCTTCGAAGAAACTTGGCCCTTGACATATGCGAAATAAAAGAGGGTCAGTTTAAAAAAGTAGACACTCTAACCGGAAAGTTTAGACTGGTCTTTAGAACGTCCACTACTAAAACGACTAGTTCAATCACTCCCTTCACATTACCTCAACATGACGTTTTTGCTATTTAATCTGTAGTTGCTCTTGCATTCAATACGGTTAAGATGATAACATTCAATCTATAGCTAAACCAAATGGTTGCGTTTTCAAGCTGATTCTAGGGCAGATTCCAATTTGCCATATTCATCTTCACTTTAATCTGCAAGTAGCCACGAGGACGCGTGGCAGGGGGTGCTAAGTCACCAGCCATGACTGTCATAGAGTATTATTTGCAAAAATTTCCCTAACGGAATTTAAGCTTTCGTACGTGCTCCCTACTATTGTGGTCACGATTTGTGTGAGAGAATAAGGATAACGTCTGCTGAACCGTCCGGCAGTCAATCTTATCTTCCCTTCCTGGCTTCGCAGACCAACCTAAAGCGAAGCTAAAATTATTCCCTCTGCATCAACATTAAACTCCAATGATTTGTATCTATCTAACAATTTAAAGTCGTTCATGCAGTCTTCTTGCTTCCAGTGTCTCCCAACAAAGACTACCATCCAATAACAATTGTGATGCCCTCTATTCGTTAAAAACGATTCTTCAGGAAACAGGCAGTTTTCCTCTATATTCCCTTCATTTCCGAAATTTGGTCCTTGTGCACTATATTACATTGGAAAGTGTCAATGAAAACTATACTCACTTAAGTAACTGTAATTAAACTAAAAATTTTATGCAAAAAAAATCATAATACTAAAATTCAGTTATGCAACTGATATTAGCAGTCAACCAAGACCAATTAACACTAGCAGGTGGATAACAAGCTTAAATATTAGCACGAGTAAAAGAAATGAAAAGCTGAACAGTCGACGACAAGATTTCTATTTTCACGATCAGTAAACCAACATGCTAGGTTGGAAACCCGCTGCTATCGGCGCTCAGCTGTTCGTACGCTCGTACCTACGAGTATTACAATTTTCAAATGTTCTATTTGAAAATTGTAATACTTGCTATTGCCTGTTCTAATGCATAGCATTTGTATTCTCCAATTAATTACCTAATATCAGCAAACCGCCTAATACTGTATCCGTAGGGACTTGAAACCCACGCCATCGGATAGGATGCGACCCTCAAACCACCACAACAGACTCAACTTATTTAAGGGGAAGTTTTCACGACCACAATAACTATGAACGTACTCGCAAATAACGTAATAATAATAATACCACATTTTTTAACGATCCATTGTGCATATATGTGTTACAACCTCGACGCGGTGAGAGAACTTGCGTGATCTGATATGACCCCTAGAGCAGTGCTGGCGGGAGAATAAAAATTAATCCTGGTAGATGGGTCGAAGGTTTGCCAGGTGAAAGGTGGACCACGCAGTGTTTATTCTTCAGTGAGACGGCTGCAAAGGCGCCTGACCCAAGTGGGGCGATCATTTAGTGATGACGACACTTTAAAAGCAAAAGAACTATTTAGAAAGGTAACAAGTCACCACCTCACGTATTCTACCATGCAAATGTAAAGGACATACATATGATTATGAGTCCTGCCAACTACGGGACTATGCCCATGAAGGCAAGTGTCGTGACCGGCAGCGGGGGAGGCAAGGCCTCCGCGGTCGTCATCTCACAAAACTCTTGCACAGCCGAATCGACAGCAGGGGAAAAGAAGACTCAAGAGGAATGGAACGGAATAGGGACTTGGAATTAAGGGACGATGCTGACGACATAAAAATTAAATAGCATCAAACTGGAGATTGAGAAAGGAAATACTGGTATAAAATAGGTAGTGGTTCGAGGTGACATGGAAGGAAAGTGGGTATAATATTAGAGCGATAGTTAGCAATGTAGGTACATCAAATGGGAAGAAAGCACCGTGGGGTAGCAGCGGTATTAGACGAAAAGGTAGAGAGGAGAATAGAAAATAATAGAAATAGAGAATGAATGATACATTTTTATAAGTAGAGATTAAAGCAGAATCAATGAGCGTGGTTATTTTCAGGTTTACATGCTGATAAGTAATCATAGAGAGGAAGAATATGGGATTGTATAAGACCAAAAAGAGGAAATGATTTATGATATTCCTGGAGGAAAACTCTTGAGAGTAATGGGGGAATGGAAAGCGGCGGTGGGCGAAGGTACATATGGGAGTGAGGTAAGGTATCACGGTTTAGAAATAAGGAATGGCCGCATGGAAAAAGGGATCGAGTGTCTCAAGAGGAATGGCTTGATTATAAATAATAATTGGTTTAAACGCCACAATAAATGTAGTTGCATACGGGAAATACGGGGAGATTCAGGGAGATGTCAATTAGATTACGTTATGGTCAGACATAAATTTAGGATCATCGCCATCAATTCGCAGTTTCCAGGTAGCGGGAGAAGATTAAGGCCATAATTTAGAACTCATGAAGTGTTATGAAAAATTAAAGACGAAAGAAAAGAGAAGACGGATGAGAAAATGGAATGCAAAAGCATGGGAAGAAAATAAAGAGATACCACGAAGCAGTTGAGAAAATCCTAGTACAAGGAGATGGGTGCAGCGGAAGAAAGGTGGGAAGAGCTCAAAGAAGGGATAACGGAAGCTGCAAGCGAAACATTGGGAATAGTACGTAGAAAAAGGTTAAGAAAACCGTGGATTACAGTAGAGATAATTAGGAAGGTGGACAAGAGAAGGAAATGGAATAACATAAACACAGAATTAAGGAAAAGGACGTATAAAGATTTAAACAATATATTACTCTGAGAAACAAATAAGGTAAAAGATAAACGGTGAAAAGAGCAGTGTGAGAGCATTAAGAGTTTACAGAGTCATGGTAAGATGGGCTGTAAATGGACAGGAAAGTGAAAGCACTGTCAGGAAATTGGAAAGGAAAAACAAAGAACACTATTCGAGATACATCTGGAAAAGTATTGATCGAAGCAGAAGAGATTCAAACAAGATGGAAAGTATGCATAGAAGAACTAACTATGCAACGAAGACATTAGACCAATGAGATTTAACAAAGAAAGATAATATGATGTACAAGAGGATAGCTCAGGCCCAGGCATACTACACTGCGGAATAGAGAAGGTATTAGAGGGCATGAAATCAAACCAGGCTGTGGGGATAGATAATATCCCCGCAGAATTATTAAAGAGTTTAGGAAAACATGAAAGTACATGGAAAGGACTAGGAGTAGGAATGAAAGTAGATGGGGAATTCTTTAAGCCAGTTGGATTAAATAATGATGAGTTAACCCAATGAGGCAAAGGACTGCAATCATTGCAGGACGCACAACAGAACCAGTGGAATAATCATAGTATGAGAATATTTCTTGAGATCTTCATTAACGAAGGTAATGAAGATCACAAGAAATAGGAAACCTAAGATAAACATTAAATTTGGAGTCCATACACATAAGTAGTAATCGTAATAAAACATTAATCTGAAAATATAACATAATATTAAATTTTACACAGTAAATTATGCTGATAAAAAGTTTATGATCATTATTTATTGACCAGTCCGCGTATTTAGGAAGTGTTTCAGACGAAGGTAGGCAAGAAGGTCAGGGTATTAGGAGTAGAAGTATTACCTTAGGTAAGGAAGCTTGTAAAAAGATGAGGGAATCGGTAAAAAGAACCATAGGTAAAGAAGTACAGAAGCGGTCAGTGAAGACGTTGTTACGGAGCATGGTTTATACGGCTCGGATACTTTGTTATTGAGGCAGAAGGATAAGTATTGGTAGGAGGCTTTTAAGATATTGGTGTGGAGGATGGTAGGTGAAATGGGCAGAAAAGAAAAAGGTCGAAGAATTTCAGTGCTTGGTAAGGAAGGAGAGAAGGTTGTTGGGAGGAATTCGAACAAGGCAGGAAAAGTGGATGACGAGGGAACTTTGAGTGGCAATGGATTGTTAAAGGGTGTGATAAGAGGGTAGATGTTGGGTAAACAAGGTATGGAGAGGTAGAAAGATTAGGCAAGTTGAACGGATGAAGGGTGGAAGAAGGTATTTGCAGTAGAAGCATGGGTTATTGTAATGTCACAATTCCAAAAAGTACACATAACCACGTATAGTTTTATTTGCCAATGTTCAACAAACGTTTGGAGCGACTTCAGCGCACACGCATTTGAATAGAAGAATTACCGCGGCCACAAAAAAAGTGTACTCTTCATCACTCCGCTGGCCACGAACAATCTCAAATGAGCCACACTAAAGCTAGGCACCGGAGGTATCGGTAAACAAGCGCACACCGAAGGAGGTGTCGGAAGATACAAGGGGAAGGGGTAAAATTCGAGCGGCCTGCGACATCCCTCTCTCGGCAGTACAGGATTACGGTCGTCCAAGTAACCAACTAGGCCGTGACACGATATACGGGGAGACTTTGGCGTAACGATGTCTTTCAACGACAACGAGATTACGGCAAGGCATCCGAGGTGGATCGCGCCCCCTCACACCAACGCGCTTGTAGGGGGTGTGAGGGGGCGTCTTATTTCCTCTCAATATACCTCCCATCTTGCTCCATATTTACCAGACAAATAAAATTAATAAAAACAACATTTATATTTAAACCCATAAATACCAAACCCATAATTATTTGTTTGAAATAATTATACAATTACGCTGTGCAAACCATTAGTACTAAGGACTCTTTACTCCACATTTCCGGACTGTGAAGTTTCAAGGGTCGTTCCTTGACTCATCGCCCATTCTGTGGAATTCCTAGTCACATAGTGTTAAAAACTCCGGGAACTTAAACCAGCTACAAGCAATACGTTTGAACATTTGTACGATTATTACTTATCTGAATACATTTTTTTAAATATACGTAATATAAAATGCATCATTACTGACAAATTTATATGGTATCCGACCATGTTAAAGCCATAGTTAAAGGTATATTGTTCTGATATTCCCAACGATATAGGTATTAAAGTTATACTGCATCTGAATTGCTGAAAGTATAATATAAGATGTAATTGTTATAGCGCTGTTTAGGATTACTATGCAACACCAGGCATGTACATTTAAATGCGTGCTAATGATGATTTCTCTACTGCTTAATTCGTTCCCCTTTATTTAGTCATTAAAGTAGGGCGAACATCTTCCTCACTACCACGGATACGAATAAAAACTACATGGCCCACATGTGTGGAAAATTGTAAAAAAGCAAACCACGAAATAATAAGAACGTCCTGAATCTGGAGGTGGATAACGAAGAATAAAATAGAAACGAGGAACTTTTAACAAAATATCAAAAAGTACCCCACAGAGTACAATGCTCAAAAGCGTAACTTTTAACTTATTGACGTTCCGACACATGCATCGTCATATTGAAAGGTCCATAACCTGGAAGTTGTCATAGAATTCAACAACATCCTAGATGCTCGTAAGATTTTCCATGTGTTTTTGTTTGCACAATATAAAAAAGTTTTAAACCAACATTTACTTTACATAAGAGGAATGCGGACGGTGACAACTGACGAAAAGGTTGTCTCCGTCTATAATACGAGGGCTTCGGAGAGGCCGTTAGTGGAACAGGTCCGAATGGACAGATTTTTCTAGGAAAAACTACCTGAAGTCGCCTTCTAACTTTCACCCAATGAAACGCCAATTTTGAGATCTTGTTCCCGTGCCCTTTTTCCTCATCTCTCAAATGGTGAAGCCCACCGATCCGAAGGAGAGGTAACCCAACACGGATCTCAAGACGGAGGGAGATCCCTTCCTTCCTCATTCACCTCTGCCGCAGAATTAAAGAGAGAATTTGGAGCTTCAAGGCTCGCTTGAGACCCCGTAGACACTATTTCTGGGTTTATATTTTTCCAGAGAGGGGAACTAAGGCGGATTTTTGACCACATTTTTTCCATGTGTCAAAATCATTCTATGAGGTAAGCAATTCGGTAGACATGGAAATTAATGGAAAATAACGCCTTAAATGTTTGGTTGAAAAGTTATTATAAGTTCACTATTTGGGAAGACCCCGATGAAGACCCTCCATTCGACCAATTCTGGAATTCTGAATAATTTTAATACGTCATACACGTCTTCCGGCCAAACACATTTTTCGACGGCACTTTTAACCAATTGGGGCGTACCAATGAGTATTCATTTATTTGTTATTAGCCAACGGCCAAAAAGTATCACATCTACCGATAAAACTACTGCTAGGCACCAGGCTAGTTAACTCCTTTAATCCGGGTGTTATTATTTTAATCCTAAATCATTTCTATTTGGATAAAACTTATAAAGACTAGCTGATATAAGCGTGGAGATATATATTTTGAAGATTTGCGTCTTTGTTGAAACTTCTACCCTTCCGTGCAGTAGTCTGAACAAATGGTCGGCTCCAAAGATATTTTCCCGCAGATTTCGTCAGCCCATATTGATTAGAAAGCTTTTCCCCCTCACATGCTATGAACACCACATAGGTACTGATTAGTGTGAATTAAAATATAGGCATACAAAATATAATATGCATTTATTAATATTAATAATTAATTAATAGATTCAGTGTTAATAAAATAATTAATGAAGAAGGAGGGCTTCAGTAAACCAATCTTAGGATTGAAATACTCGTACTGGGATGAATATAAATCTGGCCAGATAAAGAACGGGTCTCGGTGGTGGTGGGGTGAGGTCCTCGCTTGCTAATCCGAAGATCGCTAGTTGATAATTCTATCCCCGCCTGGGTGGGTTTTAATGGGAACCATACAAAAATATGTCATTATACCGGAAAGCAATAGATTAACAAATATACCGGTATATCGGTCACTTATATACTAGAAATAAACATACATACCGGTTTATATTATAATTTCTATACAAATTATCATTGATCTGCTATTATTTTATAGTATTTAGTAATTATTTATAAGCCTGCATATTCAATTAAATTTCTATTGGAATCGTTAATGTGCTCATATCTTTGATGGGATTAACTATTTTAAATTAGCCAGTATATTATTGAATTTCCAGTGAAACATTAATTTAGCTGATATCTTTGAAAGTATTACCTAGAGATTTTTAAATATACACGAATATATTTTTTAAATTTCTGTTGGAATTATCACTATGCTTCCTATCTTTATTGCCGTTGATAATTATTTGCATCTACATTCCAGCGGAAAGTCATTCAAAAGCCTTACTACATGTATCAAAATTATACCAAGTAATGAAAGAAATGCTGAATGAGTTACTAAATAGGTAATTTTCTTATTATGCTAGGAAAGGGCAGGGGTAGGTACCATAGGTACTGAGCAATGCCTAGGATTGTTTCCCTAGGTATTTATACCGAGGTACCTATTTTTGCCCTAGGCCCCAACCCCTGATAATAACCTAGGGTGGTACCTGTACCTAGATACCGAGAATGCCTGGGTTTGTTGTCCTAGTTTACCGACAGTTACTTTACCTGCCCTAGGTGCCATCCCCCGATACAGTTTATATTACCATTAATTCGAAAACCTTTTTCAAGTTTCTTAAATCGATTCCTTTACGTTTCTAGTCTAAATGTAAGTAATCTTCGCCATTTTAAATATGGCTCACTTGCCATTTAAAGTGTGAGGTAGGTATTTATCTCGAATAAGGATCATGGATTTTATTCTCATTCAAGGTATTTACCGAGAAAAGAATTTCTTTCTCTTCAACGTCTTGTAATACAAAATTCTATTAATTTACGAAATTCTTATATTTATTTACAGTAATAAATAAAATCATCATTGTAACATTAAATACATTAATTCTACTCTCTAATTTCCTGTGAATAAATTTAATTTAAATAAGATAATACTGTGAAGTGCAATTTCAGTGAGAACATGCTGGTATATGCAAAAAAAAGGAATTTGTCAACAAGGTCTAACTCTACTCATGCGCAGAACAGAAGGTCATGGGTCTACGTAGATTTTGTGCTGAATCCATATGGTAGGTCTTTTGGAATAGTGTATTTTCGTCGAAAAATAAATAAGAAAGGTACGACCTACCATTTCAAATAATTGGGCTAAGAATAAATGAGGCCAGGACTAGGCGAAAATCTGGACTCTCGGTCTCGGCGTAGGTTATAAGCAGTACTCTACCAAAAAGTTTTTAATTCAGAGAGGAGGAACTTCAGTATATAAATGAATGAGAAATTGAGCTCTACGGCGTAAAATAGTTATGATAACCAAGTGGAAACTCCAATGGCCGGCACACACATCTCACGTAAATTCATTATATTACACCAGGGGCCTGGAAAATGTTAGAAATATTTTATATAACTTTAGATGTAGATGCGTAATATAAAATAGATAAATATTTACAATGGTTACTACATTTACTGGTTATTTACAATTTACAATATTTACATGTGGTCTAGGCTTATATAAACGCCAAGCCTATAAAACATTAACATATTACAATGACAAAAGAGATTTAAAATTGTAAAACTAAACAATGTGTATCCACACTAAAGTAACCGAATGCTAAATGAAAGTATTATTTCCCAGGCATATTTCTAGCGATGTAGAGTAGGATAGGCCCGGTTCCAAGTATGCATCTGCAATAGGTTATTAATGATTAGACAACTTCTCAAACGATTATCATGGAAACATATATCCTAATAGCAAATGAACTTTGACATACCAGATTGCGTGGTTTAAAAATATTTACCTTAGCCCATAAAATAATCTTTATTGAATTATGAAGTTACATCATTTTTTTTAAATTACGAGTTACAAAACATATCAGTGGGTGTCATTGGAAAATAACATCGGTTATAGCGAAATATTGCCTAAAATAATACACCGGTACCTATTTACGATAAATAGATAAAAATAGAACGAATTTTCGGTATTTACTCCCCATTCCTAATACAGTACACAATTTTGACGCAATGCACCACATTAGAAGGGGGCCAAGAATTTTATGAACGAAAATAATTAGACAACTATATTTATGCAAAAATGTTATTATCTTAAGTATTTAGTACCTAAACTTCAGGTAAGGTTCCCATTTTCAACCATCGTATTCAAAGAATTGCTAACCTTCGCTCGACAGTGCCATTCTATTTCCATCTCCTGTCTTATCGATCTCTAGACATTGGTTTTGCTAACCACGTTATTTTGCAGCAACCTGACCCCGGCATACGAAATACTCCTTGGCTTGTAACGTGGAACTTGCACGCATGTTCGCAAGCGGTTCCAGTGGATCACTCTGCTATAAACTGGACGGCCAAACCCTTCCTCACTAAATAGGTACGGGGAATAATATCTTTCCCGGAAAACGGCAACAGAGAAGAGTAATTTACCTCCTTTAGCAGACACTAATTAGGTTTTTCTCAGGAGCGGAGATGTTTTCTTTTTACGTTTTCCTCGTTTCGGAGAACTGTGAAATAGACTCCACGCCGGGTTCAAAAATCACATCCAAAAGCAAGAAAAAAAACCACAAATTACATTTTCCATGAGTGGAATATTAATTGATTCATGAGTGTGTATAATTATTTAATACCCGATTCCAATGCCTAATGTTGTCTCCGATGAAGGTCAAGCATAATAGAATAAAAAAAATATCGTGTAAAAATACGAAGCGTCATTTTCGTAGCAAGAGAAAATGACTCCCTCCGTCATAAAATTTCGAGGCTGAAACACCAGTGTATAGAATACATGTAAATCGGCTACCATGTCCACAGGATATTGATGAGAAAAATTATCTACGGAGAAACGTTTTCTACAGGAACTATAAGATGCCTGAGAGATACTAACCTAAAAAATTATTTGTGTTTTTCTATTATAATTCAATAAAAATGCAGATTTTCCAGAATGGCGATCATTTTAAATCAGCATCAATATAAGTAGGAAAGGAAATAATTGTAGACTAATCTGTTAGGCAACTAATAAACAATATCTACAATATTATCCCATTTTGTAGTCAATTATCGGTGACAATTACTCTTCAAAAATCCATTCTACCTTAGAAAAATATATAATACTATATTCTTATATGCGTTTATTCGTTATCAAAATATGTTGTAGATTAACGAAAATACCTACTAACCGGTTATAAGATTTGCATATAAATAAATTATAACTCGCAGTGGGACGGATGCACCCAAGGGGTACACTTCAGAAAAGGAATGTGTCAGGGTAGGTAATTGTTTTGCAACAAGTTTGCCACTTTGTATTCAAAGACATGAGACAAGTATTGTGGTACTACGGTAGACTCGTAAATAGCGTTGATGATTATTATTGTATGTATACCATATAACCCATTAATTTCACAAGAAAATGAAGCCACTTCGGCAGTCAGGATCCAGTCTTAATATCCTTAATTGATAAGCTTTCATCGAAAACGGGCTCTTAGATGACTGATAACAGGGTACGTTGCGAAGAAACTAGGCGAAGAGAAATAGTATAACATAAAAATTTAAACTAGTGCAAGAATAAATGAAGATAGGTTTCATAGGGATTTAAACTTTTTATGCATTGCCAATACGTGACAACGGAATAAGTACGGGCATAAATGGAAAAGATAGATCGTCTTTGGAGATCAAAACAATGAATCAATCAATCAAGGTACTGAAAATTGTCGTCACCGTTAACAGATGAGATAGGTTAACATTTTCAATGGAAAAGTTGAAACCCTTGTCACGGGATGGGACATTTTTCTGACATTTTACCCTATTTTGTAACTTGGCGTTCTTCGTGTTTTATTATACAAGGTGCAATTCAAAAGTTCCAGGACTTTTCAAAATTTCTTAAGTTCCGGGAATTTTCATATTTCTTAATTTCCTGTGGCGCCATCTGTTTAAAATTTTTGTCGTTCGATCTTTAGTCCTTCATTGTTGTTGTGTCAAATGTTCATGATATCC
>LYUA01000630.1:354649-367644 GCA_002093875.1 Calopteryx splendens
GTAGCTTGTTAAAAGGTTATTAAGCAATAAAATATGTTGTAATTTTCTATCTTGTAAGAGTAACATTAAGTAACTAGCTATGTTAACCATTATACTATAACAAATGATTCAGAAGGTATATCCACAGAAAAAATTACATGATATTATCCATTGTAAATATGGCATTACCAAATTTTTATGGTGTGGTGCAGAATAAAATGGAGGTCCATACTTATCGGACTTGAACTATTTGCGAATAAGGTGGAATTCATCAGACAGCTGCCCCTAAAACGCTAACCACTACGGTATATACTGCAACTCCATCCTCTTCAGTTTGAAAAATCCCCTATAAGAATCTTATCTCCAGGAATCCCGTGTGTTTCTTCCTCAATTTATTTGCTTTCGACCGCTTATAATATGTCCGTGTGCTATACACCGGGAATCAGAGAAGACACACTTGATTTATCATCAGGTCACTTAGGGGGTTCCCAAATCCGCCACCCTTTCCCGAAACAGGACACGAAACCGTAACTTGGGGTTTGCAGGTGAGGTCGTCAACCACCGACCAACTCTGCCTGTCACCATTAAGTGAGAGTGAGTGAGATGACACCCATCAATTATCAAAAGACTGATTCCAGATATATTGCATGGGAAACTGCCTGGAAAGTTTATTTTACATGCATTAACGCATGGCACTGGAATAAGATATCAGACAATTGCTTCTCAATGGATGGACGGTAATGATAAGAACCATAGAAAAAAACAGCCACAAATATCACTATAACATCGAACATGCGAAAAACTAAAAATTGAAATCCGAAAGCCCAAAATAAAAATATTCACAAAAGGAAATAAGTATATAGTTATGCAAACCATAATTTAATAGCTGAAGAAAATATAAGGAGGGAAGAACAACAGAGGAAAGTCAAGAACGATTTACTAGAAGCAGGTGATAACTGACGTCAACGCTGGAAGCTGTAAGGGAATGACGAGATTGGCAGATTACACGCTAGCTTCGAGAGCTCCTACGAATCAATTCTCGGATTGATAACCCGTGATGATGATATGCGTTATGCTAAATACGTTATATTTCTACCGAACTAACACATCAACTAAATTTTCATTGATTTCTAGCATATATACATAATTCTTTTAAACAATCAAGATATCTGCAAACGGAAAAAAACTGCTTCAACACAATTACTTGCCTCGATCGGCAGAGAGTGTTCAAAAATTAAAAGCGGTAGCTACGGAGCGTGAATAGAAGAGAGTGACTGTCGGAAGAAAAAAAATGGTGCGAACAAATGCGCACTAGCGTCCACGTCGTGCTGTTGCAGAAAACCGCACGAGGGGCGAGGGAGAGAGGAGTGGATATGCGATTCAGGAGAGAGCGTGAGGGAAAGGCAGGATGCGATGGGAGGAGGAGCAATATTATCTCGGCGTTCAGTCACAGATTTCCGCGGAAAAGTCGTCCCCGAGGTTAACTGCATCGTGGCGAGATTGTTTTTATTTTCCTTTCTCTCAGTTTCCCCCGAACGCAGACGGAACATGGGGACAGAAAGAGTGGGAGGCACTCGAGATAAGAAGACAAGAGTGTTAAATAACACGCCGTTGTAGCTGGGGCAGATAATCCTAAGATTAACTGCCAATTGTGGTTAAGCAAATATAAATGATTTATTTTCTCCTTCCCGTAGAGGAAGCGTATGCGCATCCTTCCCAAGTCAGTAGCAACCTTTTATCACCTGAGACGTACACCAAACAAATACCCTATAGATTAACGTTGACCTTGGTAGAAGGAAGAAAAAACTAATTTTTTGATCGTAAAATGCAAGAGGGAACTCAAAGAGGAGGAGAAAACAATACCGCGAAATTTTTGACTTTATATTCACACAAAATCCGGAAAATATGGCTCCAATCAAAGATTACTTATAAGCAGCACCGTATTCCTCGACAGCGATTCAGCGACCGCCTGGCGTCGAATTTGACGGGCAACGCGACAATCCAGCCCTGCGAGATTCCGGCCTCACTAATTTTCCATCCCGGAAATTTCAACCTCTCGACATTACAGCTCCGTAAATCTCATCCCCGGACACATATCGCGCACCGATGCATCGATCGATGATAGATACAAGAATGTAAAAAAGCAAGATAATAAAGATTAAATGCGTAATCGGAGTATAAAAGGTGGTGAATATTTTAATACATATTTGGGAGAATATCAAACGGATGCAAAAGATATTATTTGCTTACAAGATCCCCCTCAACTGTTTATTTGTAAAGTCAACACTCTGTTTGTACAGAGATTACGCATATACTATTATCTTGCAAGTCGATATTCTCATAACTTAAATCATCCGATATATCTTCGCGCTATATATTCGCGAGGTGAGATTTACAGGGCTGAAATGTCGCGGGACTAAATTAGCCGGGCGGAATTGTAGGGCCTGGAACGGTTGGGGCTGTACGGACGTGATACCAGCGTCGGGCTATCGCAAAAAAACTCTTAGAACACACCGGAAAACAGATTGTCTTGTTCCATTGTAAAGTTACGAAGACCAGATACCTGGATAGTTCACACCACTCGTGATTCTTCACCACTCATTTCGTATCTGTCGTGATTTGATCGCAAGACACTGGAATCCGATGTTGATTGTTTCCATAGTCGCGTTACGAAGCATAATCTAGCGTAAAAACGAGATAACGTTCATTCACTCGCACGTGAATTACCACGGGGAAAAACTGAAAACCAATTCTCCGCCTCAGAGATAAAACGCGCCATAGATTCACACGCAAAGCACATAGGAGTAGTTGCAAGTGAAAGCAATAGCAAAGCAAAAGGAATTGCTCGTTCAAGGGAGGTATCGCTTCGAAATTTGCTGGAAATTGAAGAGGACCGCTGCAGTGTGTTTATCCCTGAAGCGCTCCACGCACAAGCAG
The DNA here is from genome assembly GCA_002093875.1 of Calopteryx splendens. Lineage (NCBI taxonomy): Eukaryota > Metazoa > Arthropoda > Insecta > Odonata > Calopterygidae > Calopteryx > Calopteryx splendens. The sequence goes on from LYUA01000630.1 coordinate 357,566, forward strand.
GTAAGGTGGAATTGAGCCATTTGAAACAATTGGAAATTGTCATGCCAACGAAAATCAGAACTGAGAATCTGCAGAATGAATGCATATTCCCTTCATACTCCCCTTCCCGAGCCCTAAGATTCCTTTCCCCCCCCTGTCCGACAAAACATTTTCCTCAATAAAATCTGGCTTCCTTCTCGAGTCTCCTCCTTGTTCACTAACTTGGAAGAAAATAATTAAGTAAACGCAATCCCTCCACAAGGATAGAAACCCAAGGTTAATGTTTGTGGACAGCGAAGCTCGCTATAATATTACCTACGCTGTAAGCGCGGCACATTCGCCGGTGTCGCATATTTTCTCTCCTTCGAAACACAAAAATGCGGACGCTGATACGGGACAACATTTGGAATATGCCGAAACCAAGATTACGTGTAATGAAATACAGTTCCTTCAAGGCATTAAACTGTATTCCCCTATTCATATACTCTCTTCTTTAGGGTTGGTTAGCAAAATTAAAGCGTTCTCCCGTATTTAAAAACGTTTTGATCTGTACTGCCTAATATCAAAAGCTAAATGGCATTCGTTGGTTGTTTGTCACCCAGCTTCTGCTCTCACCCGCTAGGAAGTGAAACAGATGTGCAACTCCATTCAATGAAACTTCATATTATAGAGATTTTAAAAAAAAATATGGTTTGGACGCAAGTAAAAGTGAACTCATATGCCATATACAACCAAAATTTTAAAGCCAAATTAACCAATCTCACAAATACTTAAGGCGAAAGGCGCGTGATAAGAATAATACACGATCCAGAACATTCTGCTGTCTTATTTCGTCATCAATAGGTTTTTCGAATCATCAGCCCCATTTAAAAAACCATTCAATTATAACGAACAACCTTATCTGGCCACTGACAACCGATCTTGCCATTGCAAGTTTTCCTTATGTAATATCCCTCCAAGTTCAGCCTCCAGATAGCGGGTTATAATAGAGATGAAGTGTGCACAGAGGGTAATTTTGGATGGAAAAGCGGGACACAACACTCCGTAAAAAATAAGTAGATAGGAGATGACAGTTCGAATGTGTATTCTTACTAAAATAAATTCTCATATTATTGTTCAGGTACTTATGCTTCAATTAACATATCCAAAAATTTTTAAATGTACTATTATTTACCCTTACGCGTGGAAAAATCTCAGTTTTTAAGGTACGATTTTATTTGGATAACATGTTTTACACTTTCCCCAAATTTTTCTAAAACTTTTACCAACAAAAAAGAGGGGGAAAACTCGGAATAATGCATGAGGAAACTCTAAGAATACGAATAAGGGAAGGAGTGATCTTGGGGCGGGATATAAATCGCCCCCTGGGGGAGGGGGGAGACTTTCAGGGTGGTTGTCTGGAATTTCGAATGTTCCCCTGTGCTTTAACCGAGTGAGCACTTGCGCCAACGGGGCTCATACAGGAAGGTCTCGAAATCGTCGTTCCTCGACGACACCGAGGTTGTGACGTCACGCGCTCTTTAATTACAGATTCTTGTGCACACAAACACTGAGATTCATCTAGGCTGTGATGTCAGAATTTCGTCATCGTCGAGAGCCGACAGATTTCGAGTCCTTCCGGAAGGACCCTCTGAGCGGTCTGGTAGTTATCGACGTCGCCAACTCACCCGAAGGACGCGGCTTCGAATCCCGCCACAGATTAGACGATACTCCTTAATAGTTCCTCCCGTGCAACACGACCTCAAACCCTTGGAGCGTCATAAAAAATATAATTTATCAATCATGCAGTTACTTACTACGTCATTGTAAAATAAGTCGAATCCAGTGCGAAGGCGAGGAGGAGCTACGTCAACATTCATCAAAGAGTAAAGGTTTTCCCCATTGATACGAATATGCCACAAGAATTTCTCAATCGAGTAGTTGAGGGCAATCCACGGTTTATCCCAACTCGAAGACCAAATAAATAAACCGTGAACGTTGAATGCGCCGGGTACTTACAAGTCACTTTCCGCCATTCTCGATTTCCATGAAGGAATGGACATCAAAGTACATTATTTAATAACCGCTGAATTTTTAACTTTAACTGTTCCCAAGACAGGTTAAGCATCAATGGCTGCAATTTTCAAACAAATATGGTGTAAATTTTGGCTGAGCAACATATCACTGATGGTATAAACCAAACTAAATCACAGCAAACGACGTGAAGTTTGGATTGATGGGTGCAGCTCACCTAACACCCGTGACATTAAGCCCTACGGCGCATAGTGGGCTGAAATCGAAAAGAATAAGCCAAATGTTCAAGATAGTTTTTTTTCGTCAGGTATTTGAAACTTCACACCATTCTTTAGCAGTTGGCGAAAGAATATTTTATCATAATCTTACACGTGAAAAATATGCAGGATCACAAAGTTGACGAAATTTTCCAAAAGGAACAACCACCTTGAATTTACTCTGAAAATCTTGAGGGTCAAGATAATATTATCTCCTAATTTCCCTGGAATATCTCGTAACACAAAAAATCACACTTTGAGTGAAACAGAATCTATCACCCAGTGAGATAGCCCGCAACTCATTTCATTTACCAACCATTTTCAGGAAGGGCAATTTGGAGGTGATGAGGAAAGAGGGCGGGTATATCAAGCCAAACACCCGGACCGATAACGTCAATGCCATACATCGATACCATCTCTAAAGGAGACCCGGAAGGTAAGGTTCAAGGGAAGGGTGCGTTCTGTCAGGCACATCAAATGGACACCGATATCGCGTTCGCTCACGCACTGACGAATTTGATGCGAAAACGTATAAAGGTGGGGGGGCGCGGGATTTAAAATAGCGAAAGCGTTGAGCGTTGTTCAAACCTATCCCAGGAGCAACGCGAGAAGAATGGGATAAGGATTAACCCCAAGAAAACAAAAGTAATCAGATTTTCAAAAAGTAAGAAGACTAAGTTAAGCATTAAAGCAGGAGGGAATAAATTAGCAGGCGGTGCAGTTCACGTACTTGGGCAGTATTTTGGTAGAAAGCGGAAGTAGTAATAGGGAATTTGTGGAGAAGAATAGCACTGGTAAATGAAGCATTTGCGAGAAGAAAGGAATAGATGACATGAGCACTAAGGAAAGGCGTTAAGAAAATACTAGTAAAAACATGAACATGGAGCGTAGCACCGTATGGATCGGAAATCTGGTCTTTAAAGCAAGAGGATTAGCGTAGATTAGAGGCATTTGAGACGTAGGGCTATGGAGAAGAATGAAGAAAATAATTTGGTCAGAGAAGAAGACTAAAACGTTTAAATACGGAGGGAGAACAGAAGAAGTTTCTAGGAGAAATCCGAAGAAGGCAGAAAAAGTGGGCGGAGGAAATATTGAGAAGTAGTGGGATGCTGAAGGCTGTAATAGATGGGAGAATGATGGGTAGGCGAGGAAGAAAATAGGCTTTTTAGACGCTATGAAGGCGGGTTGAAAGCACGAAGAACAGAAGCGGGAAATTACGTATGGCGACGAAGAAGAGGCTCGCACGAAACGTATACACGAGATAGTTTGTTAGGGACCGTTCAAAACCTACCTTTAGTAGGTACATCAAGTGCACCCGATTTTAAGAGACGTGCTTGAGACGATAGAATGCACATCATTATGCTTGTAACGAAGACCTTGGGAGCTCGCAATGCGGCGCGCCAAGAAAAGTAACGAGTATTAGAACAAAGATGCGATTAATCCCCAAAGAGGCATACCATTCAAACGTCATACCATTCGAATTCCACATCCCTGGTGTAAAAGAAATACCTAAACATCGCAGTTTTTGCGGAATTCAATAAACGTTCCACTGAAATGTTCACTTGCGAACATCTAAAGCCTTAATCCCAAAAGTACGATTCCAAAGTAAGTACAACTCCTAATACGCTTAAAGAAAACTCAGTAAGTCACGGAAAATCGAATTTGGTGGAGGACCAGCATGTTCCGCGTGAAGGGCATTCTCGTGCCATTTTGCAGACATTAACGCTAAAACAATGGAAGAGGGATGTCAGGAGCGAGGATTTCGAGGAGTAGGAATGATTGAAGAAGTGGCTGCCAAAATAAAACGCCACACAAAAATGTCGGGGAGGAATCCGACAAAAAAATGACACATGGAGAGGTTACGTGGACGGTGACCCAACGCGGAAAGCGTACGAATTTTGCACGATTAACATGACGGATCAACGTCTTCATCTGCATGGTAACCTGCAAGCCACCACTAGGGTGTGTTGCATGGGGTGTTTCCACAACATGCATGGAAATTCTAAATTCCAGGTTACTCGAATGTTAGTGACAAACGGAGACGTTGAAAATATAAGCGACGGAAGAAAATTCTACCAACAGCTTTACATGCACAAGATATCTCAGCATAAAATACTTCTCTAAGCATACGAGACGAGCTGCTTTTAGGGATTCCAGTCAAATAAGATAAAACTGAGTATACTAACTAGGCTACTTAGAAAAAAATATTTTTTCCTGAGCGTAATCTTTGGCGATTATTCTGATCGGAAAACACCACTAACTGTCGTATTCCAGCCTCAAAATGCAGAGGTACACAGACAACACCGACGCATAAAAGGAGGAATGGTAGCGGGGAAGATTCACTGACGCACGGTGTTCGTTCGGAGGTTTCTGCGGCGTGGATTCGATGAGCTCTGCATGATTACCGGATTTTCACTGCGATCGTTGGAACTGAATTGATAACAGTTTCGCAGGCATGCACATGTACACGCGAGGTGTGCATTCAGAAGAAATACGTTTTTTAAATAAAACAATTCTCAGCAAACCTTATACATATTCCACCATGAATGGCACCACTTTTGAGGCCTTAGAACAAACTTTAAAGACCCGAAAGAGACCAAGAATAGATTAATCATGCAGTATTTCTTTCAACTAAAATTTAGCGTAAAATACCCTATTTTCTTCTAATTCTTAAATAAAATGAAAGGATAAAATTTAACTTTTCTGCATGTTGTATTAAGTTCCCAATGAATGGCTTAAGCACGGTATGGCAGTGTGAGTAGAGGCTCGTAATTTAGAGCAGGCCCGGGATACAACGAATCCTATCCCCGATATCAACAAATTCTGCCCTTCACTACCCCGGTGCACAACAAACGGGTCGCGGGAACTCACCCTTCTGTACCTCAGCGATTGGAGCACGGGATCCCATTTCTGGCCTCACAGCGATGAAGTACGATGAAAGAAGAGACAAAAGAGCAAACGACGGGAAAAATATAATGCCACCATAGGAAACTTGAATCCTCAAAAAAGAGAATAATTTAAATGCCAACACTCGAAGAGAATGTAAAAATTACGAACAAAATTTTCTCCGTCATTTCCCAAGTCGGCATGTCATGTTCCCGATTTGTCATAGCACAAGTATTTGCCATTTGCGCGAAAAAAATAAAACATTTTTTTAAAAATACGTCATGCAGGCATGGACTATGCGGTATTGACTATGGCATCGCGTTTCATGCGATTTATTTTCCTGCCGGTAACGGTCGATGGCGAGGAGTGGGAAATAAAAAAAAGCAAGTCTGGGAAGCTAGGGAAATTAGTTTCGCGTTTGCCGAAATAGCAATTCAGTAGGCATACGCGAATCTGATCCCTTTTGTTCCTCCCCGATTAATTATTTCCCATTCTCTTCCTCCCACTCTTCCATATCCTTATTCCAGAAATCCTATATCCTCATTCACCCTTTACGATGACTCGGTAGTCTCAATTATGATGCTCGTCACAAAATTAAAAAAATAGTTATTCACGAAATAAAATTTAATACCACAGTATATCACACGCAATACAACGATGTACCTAAAAATATTCTAAATATTGAAATAGTTAAGTAAGTAATTTCTCATTTTAGCTTTATTTACCCTCCTGAGCCCATGTGGCTAGGCAGGGTGGGGAAAGGAGAGACCATGTGCGCCCTCAGACTTATGATGATCCCATTAATTTCGGATGCACTACCATTAACTATGTTAACTCAGAAATTTGAACCTTCTGAGAGAATTTTCTGGAAGGAAATGAATTCCTCGGAAAAAGAGACTGGGGGAATGGGAAGGTAAAAGATTTATGAGGAAGCTTTCAACCCCCTCTAGTCTTCACTTCAATGGGACACATATTAAAGCCTACTTATAATGATAGTATGCATAGTAAAATCTAGAGAATTCGTATGCAAAATGGAGGAAAAATGTTTTGAACGTTCGAATCGAAAATTTACTAATAGAGAAGTTTCCCAGAACCACATCACTCAACAGCTGAATGTTATTGATGACAGACGATATTTTATCCCACACACTTCATTTTCGGAATAAAAGAGTACCAAGGTCTCACTTCGCCATCTAAGATACGATGACTTCCCAGTATTTAGTCGTTTCCAGTCACAGAGAGAGGTCACAGACATAAATAAACAAACTTAACTGATACAGTACGAGAGCTGTTATTTGACAATACTAAACTGGGAGCCGGAAGCAAGAATTTACAACCGTTACTTCATGAATTCGTTACCGCTGACGGAGATAATTACAATAATAGGAAATTATTCCTTTCTTAAATGTACATTTAGGTCGTTTCAAAGCTATTAAACTACAGAGAGCTTGCTGCGTTGAAGTGAATGGCTCATTCATTGCTAAAGCTACGTCAAAATATATGACAAACTGTTTTCTTGCTCACGAAGATAAGACCACCACGCTAAGCTGTATAAAATGTACGTTACCTATGATTATTATGGAAAGATAGACCATAAATAACAATCATTATATTTCAAAATATGTAATTTGAAAGTTTTAAACCACTAATTGAACACATTTCACACAAGATAACTGACATTGTACCGCTAAAACTCATCCCTTCCCTTGAACATCTCCTATCAAAACTTGAATAGATAAGATTTCCTTCTTACCATCTATCACATCTTGTCCGCTTTACATCTTAGCGCAACAATAATTACTCACTTTAATCAAGTTTTATTCACCGCATTTCTTACCCTACCCTTCCATTATATTTGTCTCCATCCTCAACAGATGAAAAAAATTTTCATTCATTTATTTAAGCGAGCCTCACTTTTAAAAACAATTATTCTGAACAGCTTCGATACAACCTTAGCTAACGTTGCTCGCATGTCCTTAAAAAGTTGGACGGGTCATTTCAGACGTGAAACACGTACCTTTAAAACGAATTACGCTCATCAAACGCCACCACCACCATTATCATATTTATTTTTAAAAACTTTTCATCTGAGTACTCACCACGCTTCCAGGGCGCCAAAATTTAGGGTTGAATTCCTTGGTCTCACGTGGCATACGAGACAGGACTCCATCGGCCGCCTTAGTAGGTCTTCCTTACCCTTGAGCAACATCCCATAACATAAGGGCACCGACGAAACAAATATAACCTCACTCTCATAGATGTAGATTAATCTCCAAAACTTGCAATTTTTTTAATCTATCGCAGCACTTCCCTTTCCCCTGCCTAGTTTACATATACATATAAAATATATGCATGCATTTGTGATTAGCCAGCCTGGATGCTTATCTGAATCGCCTGCAAAGTCCACACTAAATGTCCACGCAGTCTCCCTGGTCCAGAGCGTATCTTTTCAAGCATGCGGACATCTGGTAGATATTTATCTTGGGCACAAAGGGGATATTCTGTCCTCTCTCTTTTTCCTTCAGATCGATCGCTTCAACTGCACCGCACCGAAGCATTCGATCACATTGGACACCCTTGGGGAAGACCGCCACCAGGAAGAGCAGTCGCACACAGTTCGCCTCCTTCCTAGAAAACTCTCCCTCTCTCTGCATAGGTCACAGCGAATCAAGAGGCGCGGGGGGAATGCGATATTATTCTCGGGGATACACGCCGCCTAAAAAGTGATCTCCTGATGGTCGCAATGTCTTTCTCACCCTCCTCTAGTTTTTTTTTGTTTTTATCAAGAGGTAGTTACCGAGTTTACAAGTGGGCTGTCCCGCGTCGTTTTATTCTGCAACCTCGCGTGCCTGTTTGCCGAGGACTAACTTCACGGACCACTCTACGCTAAAGGGTAAGTTTTTAAGTCCAGAGGTACCTGCAGGAGATAGACAATTGATTTTTAAGCGTCGATTTTTTTAAACTGGAAACACAAAAAATATACAGTACAAACAAAAAAATAAAAAGTATATGAAATGATACAAATTAATTCGGGTGCGGAAAAATAATACAAGGGATAAAAAACAAAAAAAGCGATTTATCAACCATTTAAATTAGTTTATAAAAAGTAACTCACTTCTTTTCAATAACTATGCATTTAAGTTGTTTTCATATTACTGTGGTTATATGTGCTACAAATTAAGGCAGAATTAAAAAAATTTAAGACCAGCCAAACGAATGAGTGTACCTTCCTTACAACGTTAAAATCGAATGCGCCATCTTCAAAATGACTATAGTAACACCAATTAATACCCACATTAGTACCCCCTAATGACTATTTCGAAAACAAAATTCTGATTTAGACATAATAATAAAAATAACACTTTTTCACTCTGTATATTTTTTCACGCTATGTCCCGGCAAACATAAGACACCAACCAGATGATAAATATTTTGTGGTTGGGTGAATTAAATATTAATTGAGTGAAAAATCGCGCGGTGCTAAAGTTATGAAAACATGCTTGCTGCCGGTTTTATCTCCCATAAGTCACATCGAAATACACCCGTGTAAAACCACGGAATTAAAAGAGATTTAAATCCTTAGAACTTCATCAGAAAACTTATACGTATGTAACGTAATTCTTTTAATAAAAGTACGCAATTTTACTCATTAGCGCATTTGAAGCTCAACCATCAAAATGGAATTACAGTTCACTTCGCAGATTCTTTTAACGTAGAGTCTTGACAAAAACAGTGGTCACAATCAGAACGTGAAAATCTGCACACAAAAGTAAAATCAATCCAGGAGTCATTGCAATATTTTACTGAGAATTATTTTACGAAGGATTAATATGTTTACGGAGTTCTTTACTTTCCAACGGCCGTGCAACATGGACATGGAGCAGGAGGGGGAAGAACATTTAGAAGCGATGGGATTATGGTGCTGCAGAAAAATGACGAAAATAAAAAGGATAGACAGTAAGAAATTGAATAACGATCTCGAAGAGAAGGGTGAAGAGAGACGCAAATAGAATACACAAGAAGAAGTAAACTAAATGGAAAATTATTCTGATGCAAAAGGTTTACTGGGGGAAACATAAAGGGGAAGAATTAAAAAGTAAGACCAATGATGAATCACGAGAAGAAGGTGGTGGAAGACTTCACCACAAGGAACTAAGAATATATGGAAAGATTGACAGGAAAAAGGACAGCATGGTGAGTTACCACACGCAAATCCTCGGGATTGTCCATACAGTTATTTCAACAGAGCATTGTCACCGCATAAAAATATTCCGATTTACTCTTCCTTTCCTTCACATTTGCAAGGCAGATTGATTAAAAAAAACACTTCAGTATGCTTTCCGAGACCGACAAGATAGTATAATATAGTTTCTTAAATCTGAAAGGTGACAATTGCAGGAAATAAGGTACATAACTACGTTTCATTCGTGATCGGAATTTGTAAAAGAATACTACAGCAGGTTGAAATTTAACAATTAAATTGCGCATGCAAATCAATTTCTAAACAAACACTGCGCACGACGTGGCGACAAAGGGACTGCTGCATCCTTCAAACATGCGACTTCGCGAGAGCTGATATTGAGCGCGTTACTAATGACAGCTGCGATCCAGCCTGGGGGCTTTGCCTGATTCAATAGTCGTCAATTCACCTATTTGATTGCGAAGGTAAGGGTAGTATAAAATCATTAGCACACAGAGCACTGCATGATACGTTGGATGCAGACGTGGAATGACATAACATCCATATCTTAGCATTCTACGCAGCCAGTCATCAATCCGAAGGTTGGTTTGGCTAGTGAGGATACAGCTCACCTCGTACTAAGCCACTGGGCGAGCGGATTTCACAGAGGTTAGAGGAGGAAATTCCCTTTATTTGAGCCACCCGACGTTTCCCGGAAACTTCTGCTACTTAGAAACTCACACGTGTTGGTTTAAGTTAAGGGC
>LYUA01000631.1:107640-120752 GCA_002093875.1 Calopteryx splendens
TGCCTCCCTTCATTCCGTCCAACATGCCTAATCTCTTCCTCCCTCTTCCTCGCTAACTCAACATTCTTGTATGTAAATTGATCGATATCATACTGAATGCGTGTTGCAGCGATTTGAGTGAAAACAGTGAGTTCTAAAGGCAGGATCGCAAATGTATGTTTTGTAAATATATCCTTCGAATAATCATTTCATTGAGGATTTTTAAGCTGATAAAAGACTTCGTTGAAACTTCTTCAGGGGAAATATTACCTATATTATTACAATAGCGAAGAACTATTGAGCCCAGAAAAATGCATAATTAGATGTAGTGGCTAAAATTCGTAGTTTTAATGAGTGGGCACCATCGTGATTCGTGACGTGGCATCTTCCGAATTGCCTCGCGCTGGTCATCGGGGCTGGAATGACTGTTCGGGCTGCCCTTGTCCTGGAACCCTTTAGTTGCCTTATGCTCTTCTGCCGCAGGTCGTCATCTTTGTTTTTACGGCAACACGAGGCGTCGTGGGCGCTGGGACATTGCCGTGCGTGCCGTGTCTTCGTGCTCCCGCCGTGCCGCGAGTGGAACACGGCGCACGCAAATGCGGAAAAGGATAGGAAAAAAACTTTGGCCATTTTGGGACAAAAAATGACGACCCCCCCCCCCTACCCGCGAGATCCGCCCACGCATTCATTCGCGTCGAAAAGAAGTAGGTACATGCACGCCAGAATGCGAGGGAGGACCTTTTTCACTTTTGCGCATAAGAATTGGAGTAAGCACTACGCCAGTAGGTATTCGCCATTGAACCCTCGAATGCCTTTCACTTTCCAGTTTCGGCTGCGCCACGAAAAAAGTTTTCAATGACGCCAGAATAAATATGCGGCAGAGATTTTCCGATTCCCGCTCCCAAGCGTTGTGTGCATATATATATATGCATATATATTTTTTTTTCTTATTTCTTTTTTCTTTTCAAAGCACCATCGCTTTCGGATCTTGCCGTTTACGTCAAGTTGCAATCCTTCCCTCTTGAAAGACTGCCTCGATTGGTGCGCGCAATGCGCCCGCCATTCTCACTCCTTCGGGCGATTGGTTTGATGCGAGGACGCTATTGCGCTCTCGCATTCTATGTGAAAAGGGCCGGTGCGCGTCGAGAGGAGAATGGGGACGAGGATGTCGGCGCTTCGGTTCCTCTCTCTCTCTCTCTTTTGGTGCGGGGGGCCCGGTACCGCACCTCAAAGTGGACGGATGCTGCGCGAAACGAAGGAGTGCACTGGGAGAGAGTTTAGGGAGCGCGAAAGGGACGCGTTAAAACGCCGCATGGGGATGAGAAAGAACCGAGTGCATCGTTTTGCTCGCGCGCGTCTCCTTTAGGCGGAGTGATTTTTTTTCCGCTTTGAAATCCATGGGAGGGGCAAAATAGAAGGCAGGATCCCACGGGGACAAATATGAACGTGGGGAGGGGGGAGGGGAGGAGAGGAGGTGTATGGCGTCTCTCTCATCCCTACCCATCTGATCCCTGCGCCGCGGAAGTATGCAAGGACTTGCTGCGCCAACCAATCTTCAGATTCAAGGGCTGATGATTATAATCAACGGATGGATTATTTATGGGCGTAGGTATCCTCGGCGCTGATTACGCTTAAACACCGGGGTCAGCTCTGGACTGGCACGTGAAAAGGCAATCGTGGAATAATGGCGGGACGACGAAGAAAAAGAGCGTGCCCTGTTGGAAATTTCGAAACCTACCAAAAGTAGTCGTTCGCCAATGTTTGCCACTGATGGCCGTGCTGGTGAATGGGGTCGTGCGAAATTATTTTTCCAAAATCGATCGTCGATATAATTTAAATATCGATTAGGCGATGATATATCAATTGCTCGATAATTATCGTGCATATCGAAAATATCCTCCAAATCGCGAGTAGACTTTATCTTCAACATCATCAGTAGGTATTCTAGTCCGAAAATTGGTTGACTGCGTCCATTCACTCTTCCTTTCTGATACCAACTGCGTAATGCGTACTGTGGTGCGAGTAGTCGCTAAGCAGCGTTTACTTTACAAAAACTATTTATTTCATCATATTGTAAAACTAACCAAAAATTCTAAGTACTTAATTACCCAACTAATCCTTAAAGCGTTCAGCTCCTCGGGAGATGTCTACGTACCCTATGTGCAAAATAATTTTCTGAAGCTCACCGCAAGATGACTTTACAGTCGAAACCTGGGTATTGATAAAATAAAATAGTGGAAAAACCAAGTTGGTTTAGTTGTTCCGTTGAATCGTTTCCACCAAGTCATGGCAGATACCACCAACTCTTTGTTGCCTTCTATAGTGAAAACTATTCCTTGCGCCCACCATTCGGCAAGGGGTGTCCCGAACATAGCACGTTGAGCTTAGCCAGAGCATGAAAGCGTTTGGACGAGGATGGCCGAATATTTATGGGGTTCCTAAGGCTTTGGCAAACATTTGAGATTTGTGGATATTTTTTAAAAGAAGAGTTTAGCTTTTAAAAGCCGTATTTTGCGTAGAGTCGTGAAAAATTAAATAAACATATTCTAAGTTTGAAAGGATCAGAGCTTACTTATTTAGTGAAAAACTCAGTTAAAAATGGTGTGATCAACGCATGAAAAAAAATCTGAGGTAACTTAGAGTGTAGATTTCGAGGGTTGTGTGGTCTCACATGTTATGGGTCGCCAACTCGATGAAATAAGAGTATGGAGGAGGACTCGATGGAACAAGTGGATGAAGTAACTCACCAATATCTTGTCGTATTTCGACTATGTTGTCTAAATAATCACATGTACGCAGTCGACCACATCGACAGTATCTTCCATATCAAGATAATCGTCCCGATCATCAAACTGGGCCACGTCATCATATCGACGACAATCGTCGACCATAAAAAAATCGGTTCCTTAAAATTATCCATATTGGTCCGATTCAATAAGAAAAAATATCGACGTGGTTTTGATGCATCGTCATATATCGATGCCATAATGGATGAGCTCTTTTATGGGCGGGGCATTTCATTCAGTCCACACGGGGCAGAAAATGTGGCTCGATAGGTCGATAGGTAATGGACGTTATCCACGACAGTCGAGTCGACAGTGTTGAATGACATATTTCATTGTTTCTATTCTATTTGGTGTGGTGCATAAAACATTACCGCGTTTAAGTTGTTCCAGAATGTAAATTACATGCATTTGCATTAATATATATCTCACATCCATCGTGATCCATGGCCTTCATCTTTCGTTTTTGTGCTCAGTTTGCACTTGGATCTGCTTTTATTTTAAGTGCAGGGTGGATGGCGATCTCGTCAACTCTCCTCGATCCCACCCGCGCGCGCTCCCTTCCCTTCGGCGAGTGGTCTGCGCGAGGGAATAAAAGTACGCCACAATTTCTGCGTTCCTTATCGCCTGCATTGATTTAATACCGAGTTTAACTTAATCAATTTCCATCCAAAAATAGCTACGCGAGCGGAAGGCTTTTGTATCGCTCGGGGTAATAAATTTCCTCGGTCGTGGGTTGTGGCCTTGGCGCCTCGTGGTAAGCGTGTAGGTGGTGTTTCGTGGAAGAGCGAATTGAGGAAAGGTTCTTTTTTGAAGGGACTTCTAAGCCCCGACGTTTCCTCCGACGTCGTCGTCGAGATCTGCTGCATCTGGTATCCACGCAGCACCCCGCGAACCACCACAGGGGCGTGCGGCAGGGGGTGTAATGGCTCCGGCCAGGGAATGCATAGAGACTGAAGTCTCCAAAAGGGTGCGTATTAATTTTTCTGTGTTGCGCTCGTGAACAAATGCAAGAGGGAGAAGCGAATCCTCGAATATATAGGTTCATGGTTACATGTGCATCTCGTTTTTTCATAATCCCGACAACATGATGCGGTGTATTACTCCCGGGGTTTGGTACTTAGGACAGAATAACTAGGCCCCAGTACCCGTCAGGGCGACAATCTTCGGAATTTCGGAGAAAAACCAATATCTGTTTGATATTTCAATCTCGTTTACGCCAGTTCCTGGAAAACAAACTTTAAAAATAACATTTTATTGAAATCCCCTTTCAATCTAGTTCTCATAAACAACATAGTGCATTCTTTGATAGGTCGCACGAGTCAACATTACTTTCAATATAATCAAAACTTTCGTCAACAGACGGACGGCTTAACAATGGGTTCACCTCGTTTCCCTTTGTTCTTCTTCCAGAAATTTTTATGAATGACTTCGAAGAAATAAAATTTAATCCCAATAAAATTTCAGTAAAGAATATACTTTATTGGGTAGATTACATTTTATGCTGTTGGATACAAAATCTTAAAGCTACCGCAAATTGGACAAATTCCTTTTCTTTCTCAATGACCAGCATAAAAATATTTATTTTAGCTAGAAAAAGAGGACAGGGGTTCCATTGATTTATTGGACTTAACCGTAATCAGAAAAGGTAATAAACACGCGTTTGAGGTTTATAGAGAGCCAACGTCCACGGACCGTGTCATCCCAATGGATTAAATACACTCCATGCCTCAAAACTTGGCGGCATTCCATTGTTTATTAAAGAGGTTAATAGCGATTCCCCTCTCCCGAAATGCCTAGGGAAAATAATGTAACCCCATAAAATTTATTGCAGAAGCAAATTGTTATATTTCCTCTCTCTTGAAGATAGTTCGTCACATAAAAAATTCGTTAAGAAAGCCATTTCTGGAATTACTTAGCTAAACCTACCTCACTTCTCCTTTTACAAACGAACCCAAATCGCGTAAACTACCGTTCCCAGGTAAAAGTTTCTCACAAAATTGCTAACCTATTTCCCAGAAATAAATACAAAGTAACATTTTACAGCCCCACCACGCTATCTAAACTACTATGCAACACAAAAGACGAAGATGTAAAGAAAAGTGGAGCGCATCGGTTGAAATGTGATACTTGTGGTGTGTGTGTGTGTGTAGCACATTGGTTAGACGGGATGACGTTTTATCATTAGAGTAACTGAACTTGTTTCGGACGCACCGACATCATATATGGCGCCGGCTATCTGACAGAGTCCTCACATTCCACCAAGTTAGTTCCTCAATGTCTCCATTTTGAATCCTAAGGCCGCAGGACTTGAGCGGTGATTGAGCGATTGGAAAAGGTGCGTCGCAACAGTGAAGGGATGAACTCCTGGATGACACGGCATTTGTTAATCATTCTCCCCTCTCGGCGATAACCTCTCTTCCCCATCCCTCCCAATTCATGCAAACAATCTCCACAAATTGACTAATAACGTTCCTTCCCCACCAAACCCTTTCCAACCCCCTCCCCCTCTCCTTACCCAGTTCGCATTTATATCCATCACTCCGGACTTAAAACCCTGTGTATTTGTTGCAACTGAAGGTGATGTATTACCATTGAAACGCGTTCCACGTATTAAATCTCACTGTGGAAAATTACCGTGTAATTTAATCATCATAATGTATAATTTCCACGGCTTAGACCCTGCCACTATTGCTTATGGGGCTTGCCTTTTGAGTCATTTGGTGTTTCCAGGGATTCCCATGCCAGGTTATGTATTAACTTTGTGACACCCCGTGTTCTTTCAGTTTTCCACGAATAGGGGCGCCCTCTCTCTGGGCTTAGTTCATATTCTCGAATGAAATATTCTCTGGCGTGGGTCGCCGCGCGTCCAGCGTCCGTCCTCCCGAGAAATAGGTAATGTTCCCTTCGCTTTTTTCATCGCCATACATTTTCAAACTATGTACTTATTGCGTGTTCCGTGGATGATAGTTTCCCCAGGGGCCGAGCCACTCGCCCCGCAGTCTGCGTGCCTTCCCTCAGTCGTGTGTGTCCAATGCGAGGGTGAAGCACGCGTGCTTGATCAGAGACGCTCATTTGAATTCCTCCCGAGGGTGCGCGAGTAAGGCCGTTTTGTATCCTTTCCTTGGGAGTTAGTGTTAGCATCCGTAAACCTTTTCTTTCAGCACTTATTAAACGCGGGAATGGGGGTTAGAAAAGGGGATAATGTCGCGTAGGCGTGGTAGGGGGAGGGAAAGAGAATGGACATGCTGGACGGAATGAACGGCGCGCGTCTGCGGAATTGACGAATGGGTTATTCTAGTTTGTGGGTTTAGGATATTTAGTGTCGTCTTAGGCGGTCCTTAGAGGTGCTTAGTCCCTGGGACCATCAAAGACCTACTTTGACCGGTAAATTGTTAAGTTCTACGCCTACACCATTTATTCATCGACTCCAACAGAATTTGTACTCTGTTTGACTTTATGAGTATTTCACCTTACTTCCTCCCAATATGTGTTTTAGCTTTTGAATTTTTGAGCGAGTGCAAACAAAAGAAAACGAATCGTGAAAAGAGATGAAAGGGGATGATGGATAACCTCTCCCGGATTACCTTCACAGGTTTAGATGTGAGTACAAAAATCGATTCATGTCGAGGTGACTTTTTTCCGCACTGTTAGACTATGGGTACCTACACCATCAAGTGTCGGGTCTGTGAGTGTGTGTGTGTGATGGGTCAATAATGTATTCCGATCGCTGGAAATCGTGTACCAAAAACAACGGAAAAGGAGAAAAAAGCTTTGAAGCATTCGAGGATATATCAAAAAAACACAATTTCATCGATCCGGAAACGGGAACACGTACACAGACAGACATTGAAAGAATCTTTGGTTCCGTAGGATAACGGCCACTGTCGGGGTAAAGAACATGGCCAGATGATTTATATAAAGCAAATTGGTATGTTTGCTGGCGTGCCCACGATAGAACAGTAGGTATTCATTTTTCTCTTATTCCTCAAAGTTTAGATCCCTTTTTCACCAACAAATAAACAGAGCCCGATCACCGCTCATTTACTCCCATGACCAATATTTGCGTTTCACCATCGACAAAAAAAACCAAGAGTGTAAATTAATAAAAGCCAATGCGAGCGATTTTTTCAATGCTGAGGTGATAAATGCAACAGCAGGAGCTGTAGATATGCGGCTCC
The DNA here is from genome assembly GCA_002093875.1 of Calopteryx splendens. NCBI lineage: Eukaryota > Metazoa > Arthropoda > Insecta > Odonata > Calopterygidae > Calopteryx > Calopteryx splendens. The sequence continues at coordinate 114,584 of LYUA01000631.1, forward strand.
CGGCTTTTTATCGTATTTTTTCGAAAACATTTGGCCTAAAATATTTTTAATTCCGTTTTTTTTAAATAACACTTCATTCCGTTTTTAATTTTTTTTATCTATCCATTCCATTCTAACGCGTCACGATGCGTTTGCCTAACATCATCGTCATCTGTGTCAACGGCGGCAGTTACCTACAGCTTAGGAAATGTCATCTCATGAAATGTTAGGAAGTACATCGCGTGGGTTGCATTTTTGGGCTGTATCTTTTAATTTCAACACGACTTTGAAAGTTTCTTCTGCTGTTGCGTAGTGACACGTTTTTTATCCGTTTTGAGTGTCAATGCGTGCTTTTCAACTTCGCCGGTGTCGGTCAAAAAAAAAAACAAAAACCTGACTGGTACGCCACTTGGACATAAATATTTTCAGAAGGTTGTACTTCTGGAATACAATGCAATAAGTCAAAAAACGATTAAAATGGGTGACTATTATTAGGAACCTTAAATAATAATTATTTGTTGATTAAGTGATTATTAAAAATCCACTTAAGGCTGGTGAACCTGGGCCTTTGAGATATAACGCTAAGTAATGGGAATTATAAACGCATTCTTTAGATACGAATTATCATAGGAGCTGAAATCATTTGAAGTGCTCGTTGAAATTGCTCGTAATTATGAAGTGCTCTTAGTTATCAACGCGTCTCGCGTAGGTAATGTATGTATCAGGCAATAGATCTATTATATTTGCTAGCTCTTAAGTCTAAATATGAGTAGGAAAGAAAAGAGTAGCGAGGGCACTTCTTTTTGGAGGAAAATATACGACGTAGCGTATAATCTTATAAAAATATCGATAAGGAAAATTCTTCGAGGTGATAAAACTCCTCATCTAATCCAAGTACCACCTCTCAGTACACGTGTAAAGTTCTTCCAACTAGGTACTACAGACAGAAAATAATAGGAGTAGAAGGCAGATACAGGAGGCAAAGATAAAGGATATCTAATCTCTTTCCCTCCTAAAACAATCATTTTGACTACTCGATTGAAACCTTTTGAAAAATGGTGTCTGATTGCTCAAAAATTTAGCGGGGGAGGGAAGAGGAAGCGTTTGATCAGTGGGGCGTCATTTTGAGGGTCCAACGTGCCTTTATTTTTAAGGGAGGTGACAGTATGATTATTGTCGAAGAAAATGAGACCTAAACAGAGTGTGACGTTTTTTATAGACATTGACTCTACTTTGATCACTCATAACACATAAATTAATTAGCAGATTGCGTTGAGTAGGAGAAACAAGTTAAATGATGAATGCCATCCTCTCATCTCATCGTAAAACTAGTCAATAACCACATCAATTGCTGCACCAACAGCTGTGGACACGAGGAAATATACTTTGCACATATTTGGGAGGGTTTTCTAACTAAACCGCGCGAACGAAATAGCCGAAAACGCACCAAACAGATGTTTGCAATTAATTTTTGGAACGAAACTATAGTTATTAATCACCGTAATCAACCGGGTTTTTAATCCAATCGGTGAGGGTAAAGTGCAACTCGTGATTAGTCATATTTATGGATTTTTCGAAACATTAACAGGATATTATTTTTGGGAGTCCATTTCCCTTGCCCGTGCCGCCTTTCGGTTTCCCACGAAGATCCGGTACCCGAGAAATCACACAGCTTCAAGGGTATCCAGAGGCTTCGCCCGGATTTGAACCCGGGTAGATACTTCGTTCAGTACCTAGCCAAGGGTTCTACCCGATTGAATGCCACTCCCCGTGCATTTTTAGCAGTGGTCTGTATACTGAATCAATAACTGAGTTCGAAATCATTGAGACGTGTTCCATCGCGAACGTCACTCCCGTTGACCAAACAGGAGATGGACACGATTTCATGCAGCGACTGTTATTGTGTGGGAGGTTTTACCGAGTTTACAGGTCACAAACAACAATATATGACTGTTATCTTTCGTCTTCCTCGTGTAGGTATGTTTCCGTCCTTCATCGGACTGTTTGAACTTCTCTTTGCACCGTAGAAATTTTTTTGGAAAAAATGAAATAAGATTCATTGGCACTAGAGTTGCGAGCATTTCTTATTTTATTTTACCAATGAAGGAATTACAGGGAAAATCTTTGTGAAATCCCAAAAGAGTCTAACCATGAATCTAATCGTATTCCTGCACAGTTTCTAACAATGATTCTTATCATATCCCTCCGAAGAGTTTTGCTACTGTAATGCTACAAAGAGCTTCTTACAAATCCTTCCCATCACAACTGTACAAAAAGACGATCATGTCGCAACGTATAGTTGCAAACCACGCATATCTGCCAGTGTAAGAACTACACTCGGAAAAAATAACTTTTTTTCTGCATTTAGAATTCCAATATGGCTTCTGCAAAGGATATAAGCTCGCGAATTGCTCCCATACCCTGACGGAAACAATGATACAGTCCAAAGATGGCGGCCAATTGATGCCTAACGAATCCGGATGCCCCCCAAGACCGCCCTCTTCCACCCTTCGGGCACCTAATTGCCGGATTCGGACGATGGCTTAAGTGATCCGCGTGGATTTAGTCCTGCGCCGTAATGAAATTTTAGTTGGGAAAAAGGGTTGCCAAACTTCCCGTATTAATCGGGTTCTCCTGTAATCTCCCTCTCCCGTTTTCATCTGTGGCCCGTGAACGGTTTCTCCCTTAATTCAATGAAAAACGTGAAACGCTTTGAGGCCGTTTCACATAAAATGTAAGAACATAAGTCCATAATATTGTATCGTTCATAATGTCCTATGTCAACAATATTCAACCAATTAGAAAAAATCTCACTTTTCTTAAGTTGACCAATGAGAATTATGCTTATACATTACTCTTGTTTTGATTTCTACCATTAACTCCAAAGAAGGACCTGATATCGGCCCAAGAATCTAATTTCTTTTTCGGGTTTTTGAACTCCCTGTTTCGCTTATCGCATTAATACGGTTTGTCACCAAATCAAATCTATTAATTGCGACTCCATCTTGAGTATAAAGGTTTGTTTATGTTTGTACTTTATTTTCTCGTCACTAGCGGCGCTGGTGTGCACGCAACGATCGCTCGTGATTGAGCTCGTGAGAGCTCACTCTCCCTTGTGGTTGGGCAATTAATTAACATGACATGAGTTAAAAGATGAACATGAGCCATCTCTCGGGTTATGTTAACTTCTTAAGTTACTATGAGGCGTATTACGGACGGTCCCCTTCTTACGCATGTGCTCAACCCTTAATTTCTTTAGTTAATTTGGGGACTCTGATGTGAACCGGCCTTTATTAATGCCGTGTGTAGATTTTTAATTTCGCTGCGAAGCGGTGATTCATAGGAAACCTAGTATTGGGGTTGGAACGATGTTTTTGTACGGAATACGGATACGGAGTGTTTCTGCGGAACCCAGCCAACTCTTGCAAAATATCGGTTCAGGTGGTGAGTTGCAACAATTTCTTTCCGCAGACGACGTCGTCTCTGGGTTTCGATTCCGGCCCCAACTTTGTTAACATTTGAGCCTCACCGACTCGTTCTCCCGGGATGCGAACGATCGACCTATGTACCAAACACACGCCATTACACATTAGTAACTGGCGACCCTTTCCATCGAAAGGAGATGAACCTTTCTGACGCTCTCATATGTGTGAAATGTCTAAAAAAAAAAGCTGTTGTAATTTTACCCGTAAAAATGGTTGAATTTACTGTAAAAAATTTTGAAAATCCCGTTCGAAAACTGTTTAACTTTTGAAAATATTTTTAACGTAAATTCTTTTGAATTTGCGGAGCTATTGTGCTGAAAAAATACTGTCAAGGGCCGAAAGAGAAATTTTAACAGTCAACGGCGTTGAGCCTAAACGGTTAACTGTTTAAATTCTATAATAATTGTTACATTTCAACGGTGCCTGTTGAAATCCAACACTACTTTTCATAAAGGGTCGAGCGTGTTTGTGAATTTACAATTATTTTCGAGTTCCGCGCATGCGCTTGTACCTACGTGTCTCTGGCTGATGGCGAGGGTGCATTTTCTCTCAACTATTGACAACTCACCCCAGCCGCCCACTCGAGAATATAAATAATTAAATTTTTAAAAATTAGGAATTTGCATCACGGGGCGGGGATGCATTAGCCATTAAACCACTGAAATTCGTCCTCTTGACCTAGCTTGAATCTAAAATGTCGGGATTGATTCAAATGTCATTTGATGTCCTGGGACCCTTGGACTGGATGCAAGATGATCACGTGCACGACCTTGAGTCGACCTTCAATCGTATGCTTATAAATTACTGGACAACAATGTAAACAACTCGAGATAAACGCCTGACACCGAGGGGAAAACCTTCAGGTCCGCGTTGCATTAGTATGCGAGGCCACGACGAGGCGTTGAATGAAAGTGACTTCCGAAAGGGATACCCAGGATACGATGAATCCATTTGCCCCTTCACAGAATCGTGGCCACAGCAGTAGCAAAAGTCACGTTCGAGCTACTTCGCGAAAAATTAAATGAGACGAAATGGCCGTAATCACCAATTACCCTAATGGCTGGTGACCTAACGGCTCCTGCCACGCGCCCTCGTGGCGGCTTCATCAAAAGTTCATTACCTGCTTAATATTGATGAAGATGTGCGAATCAGGAAGAAGGATCGAGAAATCGCACCACACGCGAGATCAATTTCTCAATGAGTTGCGAAAGGTTTCCCGGAAAAGATTTATCAGGATAAGGCGGAGGAGGATAAATCAAGCTAAGTGGCCCCACGTCGATTCGTGCGTTGTAGGGTTCACATAAACTTCCAACCTTCCAGGATCTCGAGTGGAGACGTTGCAATGTTCCCACGTGCGTTTCTCCGTTTTCCTCCGCATTCAAAATAAACAACAACTTTCCTCAAGTCGCCGCCGAATGACTGTCAGCGTTAGCCTTCCCTTGTTTCGTTTGGATAGTACTTGATGCTCAATTATGGGCCGCCTGAAAGCACGCAACACCTGCTTGTTGTGACATTGAGTGCACCTGAATGTCCTTGGTTCGAATTTTCGCAGGTATCCGATAGAATTTTGATTGTGACTGTTGCGCGGGTTGATAGGTGTTTGCGTTCACATCACATTCGGAATTTCCTGTCAAATGCAACTGAAATGAGCGATTACACGCTTGTCAATTTTGGTATCGTCATGCGATTTAAATGCAGAGATGATCAGAAATTTAAAATTATTTCTTTGCATACAAAGCTCTTTCTTCCCCAGGGGGATGCAGTTCTAGCAGGTAGGAAACTTCCGTTGTACAGAATAAATACATAATTAGCTTTGACTGTTTAAGTATACGATGTATCGACTTGGGACGTATGTTTGTGCGTTGGTAGGATTTACTCTGGAAAAATGAATAACGTTCCAATCGTACGTGAAGTGTTTTATGTCCTGAAAACCTATATTTTAGTGCAAAAGATAAAGAAAATTGAGAAATCAAATTGTTTCAATCAGTTTATTCCATTCCAGAAATAATTCAAGAATTAACTTTTCAATGGTATATTCACTTAATTTTATCTATGTTGCCACTACGTACCTTAAATTTAAAAAAAACGTCTCTGGGGCCAATCACCGTATCAAATAAATGCACTCAATTCCTCCGGCGCTATTCCTTTTTCTACCTATTCATACCCATCAGTGGGATTGTCATTTGCAAACCGTTTGAGCGCAGTTGACACCTTTTTGAGACACTTACGTCAGAAACGGACGCACTGTCAGTAGCAGACCTCGAGACTTAGTTTACGTGTACACACCGCTGACGCCATAATTTTGATTGACATCAATTGCCAAAAATAAGTGTAGGTATCGATTAAATACCCTTTCAATGCGTGTTTGTGTGTGTGTGTAGTAAGGAATGGAATAAGTATCTTAAATATTAATCCAGATTGCGTAAATAGTTTATAAAAATATTACTGTACGATTTTTATTTAAAATGTCAAAGTTTCATGTTTAGGTATGCTGTTTGGATGATCGCTATGTTTGTAAGATCAGCTATCGATTGCAGTTCGTATTGATTGTTTTCTATTTTATTATTCAACGTACCTATATTTCCATTTTATTTACCGCCTAATATTTTGCAAAAAATCTTTTTACCTGCTTGTATACATTTCATTTCTGTCAACATCAAACACACGATGGAAACGAGACGCCTCATGTTCTGTTGAAAGGGAAT
>LYUA01000631.1:279877-290266 GCA_002093875.1 Calopteryx splendens
CCCCCCCCCGTCCCTCCCCATCCTCCGCCCACTCCCTCCTCCAGTGATCGATCGACGGCACTTCTCCCGGGCGGCTGCTGGAGCCGCGTGGCTGGAATGCGATTGGAATCTTTATAACGGGGAAGCGCTCGCTCGCTCGCTCTCCTCTCGCTACTCTTGTCCCTCTCGCGGGCCGCGCAGTTAGTCAGCCAGCCCCCCTCCCCCCTCGGTGTCCGCCTCCTCCCCCCGGGGCGCTCGATTGTCGCCCGAATGAATGGGGGTGGACGAGACAGGGGCGGCCGTTTGCGTGCGCGGCTTCTCCCACCCACCCACGCACCTCCCCGGCGCGTGCGCTCGCTCCCGGCGCCACCCTCCCCGCGCCAACCTCCCGCCACCCCTCCCAAGGACACGCCGCGTGTCGCGTGCGAGCGTCTCGCACGGGGAGGGTGGGGGGGGGAGAGTCACGCCTACGTCACGCGCCGTGCGAGGCGACGCGAGGGCGTGTAACAGGGTTTTCGAGCGGGGCGGTGGCCTTCGATTAATACGTAATTGTGGGTAAACGTGACGCGTTCGCAGGAGGAAGGGCGGATGAAAACAAGGATGGATGGAAATTCGGGAGGTCCTTAACCTCGGTTTTGTTGTCCTCGCAAATTTTGCGAGGGAAGGACGAGTATTTTAATCTCTCTCGGCGCAGGATTCGAGTTCTCTCATGTTATCAACCCATTTGAGCCGATATAGTGTGGGCTTCTAGTAATTATTTCCGTGCCAAGAATAATCACGGGTGATCTGTGCCTTTCTAAAGGTCTAAGACCCAAATCAAATGCTAAATCGCATATTGAAATTTCGTCGTAGGACAATCCTAAGAGACTCCCAGAGTTGAGAGACGATTTGTAATACGGGCATTAGTTTTGCTTACTTCGTGGCTGAAAAGACTTCCATTCCAGGATTTTCCAACAGCTCCGAAAATACTTGAATATCATATGGTATCGGGTCCGTTGTAGTGGAATTGTTTATTGATGAAAGTGATGCAATGCATCGTTAAGTAATCATCGGAATAAAATGTAATAAGAGGGTAATTGCAAACGTGTTTTCATCACTCCATTAATACTTTTTTCTGTTAACGATTTGTCACAAATATCGTGGATCTCCACTCAACTTGATCTGATTCCTTCCTAAGCCCTTTCTTCAATGGGTCCAAATATTCATGTACTTCCATCAAAGGCATTCAACCTGTGGCATAACCAATGTGAAATGACATGTGTCTTTTACCCTTTCATTAAGTTTTTCGAAAACCCGCTTGATGAATTTTCTTTAGGGATCAAGGACGAATGCTCAGCAAGGCGTGGAGATCATTAATTCCCAGAATTTCCTGAGCCACCTCACCTTTCCACTCCCTCCCCTTCCACCCTAACCTCCATTGATACATATAATGTAAACGGTAGTTCTCCACTCAATTATCCACTCATACCTATTCACTCCGGAAGAAGCCTCTGGAATTGGAGGAGAAACGTCTCTAAGTACCAAAACGTGAAGTGAAAAAGAAACCTTAAAACGATCCGCATAGTTATAAACATGGGTCACCCTAGAGAGAAGTTCTAAGTGAGTGAAGTTTTTATAAAATACTTATTTGATCATTGTGACATGGACCTCGACCGTTTTAGCAATGCATGGTGTTATCCACGTGAAAAGGTTATTAGAGAATTTACACATCATACCATTGAGTTTGTTAATTTACTACCTGCTATTGTCATTCTCGTATTATTATCATTCACGAAATTTTTTGTATCGGCCTCCCGCATCTTGGAGTGAACAATTGAATCTTCGAGATTATTCCCTCTGCGATCGTTATAATTAAAATTTTTAAATGTAAGCTCTCTGGAATCTAACCTTGAACTTCATCTCAAATTTACGAATGTTCGAACTCGAATGTGAGGCTAATTGTAAATATTTGCTTGCATTTTTTAATACTATTTTATCATTCCTGATAATTTTAACCGTATTTCATTATTTTCCCTGGAAACTTCTTATCGCTGATTATTGTATCGTCCTTCGAGCATCAATGTATTTTCCTTATGATTCAATTGAAAAATTAATTTTCTCCCAAACGAGGGCTGTAATAGTTTAAACATCTCTAAATACCTGTTTAACTTGACTTACTGATTTCCATTTCACATTTGCCGTGAAGGTTTCTTTGATGTTAAATCAAAACCCAGTACATTTTGCTGTGTAATAAAATAAATTAACTCTATTACTAGCCCGCGCGAGTTGGCGTAAAACCTTTCTCAAGGGTATTATCGAGGGGATTGCAGGAGTCTTAAATTCATCGCTCGGGTAGAACGGAGACATTTCGTCTCCGCTACTTGGAGGCGTTCGGCTACCATTCGAGTCGATTCCCTCGTCAACTGAATTTTGTGTTTTGAAAATATCTTAGGACACCGGCAATGAATGAGGAAATATGAAGAATGGTATTTAAAATGGTGATACGGCTTAATGTTTCCCTCTTCATTATTATTTGTCGCAATTGCAGACTGCCCGTTTCAATTAAGTTTAATCTAGCGGTGAATCTTCGCGTGTCTGAGTACAAAGTAGTGATAAATCATAAAATCCATTTTTTGTAAGCCAAGATTTCATATCATGGCTTACAAAATGGTCATATATGAAGTATTTAATTGCGATTATGGAAGTAATACAAGTTCACATAACATCAAAGCCTAGATTAAATGAAAATGCATTTAATCAGTCTGTATAAATGAAATAAATTTGGAGACAAGCTGTAATAACGAAAGCAACAATCTCAGTAATATCTCAAACTAAATAGAATCGTTGCATTTATAAAAATAAACTACACTTTAAATTTTGATTCACCTCATCTAAAAGCTAATCGCATGTTTAGGAAATTTACAATAAGGAAAAAAATGGCATCTAATATCATGGCACTAGATGTTTTTTTTACCGTATCCCTGTGGCTGAAAGAGAAATTTCTGATTCTACACTGGTTGCAGAAACAACTACTAGTAAAGATGCTGCAACACTTCTTCTTTACGTCCACTTTCATGGAAATCTTATATCTCTCGTGCGGCTAATGACGCTGGGCCATTTGATTTACAGCTGTTTGAATATTTCTCGGAAGGAATTAGGCATTGGGTAATAGCCCAATCCAGTTCTTTCTTTAAATTCTCCGAATATAATGCACAGGTCTCAAAAGATTGGGATACTGCCGTTAACTCGGTGTGTTTGTCATGCTCGGTAGACTGGCTTCTCGACACTGATTCTCAAAGATGCAAGAAGATGAAAGGAGGAACTCTACCTTGTTCTGTGCGAGAAATACTTTGGTAAAATTTTTATAAAAAGTGCTCAGACTTTCCGTCTAAATTTTTTTATGTCAACCCTTGAAGGTAAAAAAATTACATTCCCCAAATCGTTATCAAAAACACGTTTCCCATTAAGAGTTACCTGAAAAATCCTGATAATTTAATTTATATTTTCATTATTTTATTCTGAAGTTGTGCAAGACATATATCATATCTCTCTTAACTCTGTATTCACGTATGTAATTCAGTTGCGGCATCGTGAATTCCACCACTCCCTAGCTCTCCAGAAGGGTTTTTCTGGAAAACAAGGACCACGCAAATATCAACTGGTTGAAATTTTGCAAATATCAACTGGCAAATCAACTCATCAAATATCCACGTAAATATCAACTGGCTGAAATTTTGCAAAAATAGAAGTCAAGGTAATTCCGAGAAAAAATACCATTGAGTTACTTCTTCTGATGGGATCCACGTACATAGTTCTGTAAATGCAATAAAGGTCGATGAAATCTGTTCGGGCTCTCAACTGGGTCAGGCTCTCCATAACTACCGACGTTTCGATGGTCGACCATCGACCCGGCTGAGAACCCGAATAGATTCCATCGACAGCACACGCCGGGAAAACACCAGTTCTTTCTTCGCAATAAAAGTCGGTATTTTTGTATTCCGATCTCTATGTTCCACAGTTCTACATAGTCCACTATGTTCCACAGTTCTGGTTCCTCTGATTCTTCAAAATTCAATCTGTTCTTCGCTAAATACTCTTCCGCTTTCAGTTTTTTTCGACATGCTTGTCTTGCATTCTTGTTTTCGACCTTTCATGCATGCAGATCTTGTTCATGCTGAATGTTTAAATTTTTTCGCATTTGCCCGCACCCCATTGCATCATAAAGTCACCATAGAGTCCCTTACTATGGAGTCTTTTTTATAATAAAATACATTTTATTCATAGAGTGTAGAGAGTTCTTGTAAGCATTTCATTTCCGTCATAAAGATTCTCCAAATAATCCTTCCATGTATTCGATTTATCTTTATCTCCAGTAATAATTTTTCCATTGACATCTCAAATGGCTTGTTCAAATTATTGCCAGATTCAGTAAATTTTCCCTTTAAAAAAATGCTCATTAATTTTTATCTTATGCGTCACCAATTTTTTCATAACTAAGATTAAGTGGCTGGTGAATCTGTTGATGGAGGGTGGGGGCTGGTGTCGTAAATAGAGGCGGTACAAGACTCGGAAAGACTTGCACGACAGGAAATGACAGAATGAACCCTAATCACGCACCAATCAGTGAGATTTTTGCGGAGAACAACATTTTGCTTGTGGAAATATTTAAGTAAAATTTAAATGCTATTATTTATATCATTTCTGGCGATAGCATTGATAATGCTTCTTGTAAGTCACCAATACCAGATAGGTCGAAGGGTTGGGGTTGAGCTAAACGAAAGATAGACTACGCAGCGTCTGTTCCTATGTGAGTCGACTACAAAAGTCGACTGACCCTAGTGGGGTGGCTATTTTAATTATGGTGTCACGTTAAAAACATTGTTGAGGAAGGCAACGGGAAACGTCCTCAATTATTTTACCCAAGGAAATATGATGAACGCAAAAATGAAAATAAGTCCTGGCATCTATGGAACTCAGCTCCCAGGGGTGGATCTAGTGACCCGCAGCGTCGAATACAAGTCTTCTGTGGTCGTCACCGCACGAAATCCCTGAACAGCCGAATCAACAGCTGCAGAAAAGAAAACAGGAACACAACTATTATAATATGAACTTGGAATGTAGGAACGATACTGGGGACAGGGAATTTGGAAATTAAATAGGAGATGGAACGAGGAAATATTGATATGTTAGGCCTGTGCGATGGACTGTGAGATGGAAGGAAAGTGGGGATTATTGGAGCGATCGTTACAGAGTAAGATGGAGTAGAGTGGAAGAGATCTAGCGTGTGTCAATAGTTATTAAACAAAAGGTTGGAAGAAGAGTTGTAAATAAATTACATGTGAGTGATAGAATATTAAAAGTAGAAATTAAAGTAAAACTAACGGGCATATTCTTATTCAGGTTTACATGCCGACAAGTAATGATAGACAGGAGGGAAATAGTCCATACTATAGAGTATATATATGGTAACTGAATGTCACTTACCGGTCGCTTTCGTACGAGATCGTTTGTAAGGAAAATAATCCCTACGCCAGGGAACAACTTAACACATTCAGGATAATTTCCTTGAAGTGGTTTACGAGAGGTTCAAACTAAACGCCAGTGACCGATTCCGAGGAATCCATGCTCACAAAGGGGAGGGGGCACTCGCACGAACACACATGCACTCTCAAAAACAGATTTTCCGAAACGGTTTTCAGGGAAATGAATCCCAATGCAAGGAACCCCTTCTGGAAATCTGTTACACTTTGGACAAAATTTCAATGGCTTTCGGCCCTTAGTCACACTGTACACACAAAAGACAAGGAAGGTAGAACATGGCGAATTCGCGTAATTCGGTCACATAGTGACCCTCTTCAACACACTGAAGGTGGAAAACCTAGGTCACTGGCATCTGGTTTCAACCCATCGTAAACCACTTCAAGGAAATTAGCGTGAATGTGATAACCTGAGGGGGGGTGGTTGTCCAGTGGGTAGAGCGCAGGGCTACTAATCAGAGGGCCCGGGTTCCATTCCGGGTGACGCCTATGGAAACGCTCAGCTTCACCTAATCTGTGTGATTTTTTCGGGTAGGTATCAGGTCATCCTGGGAAATCGCAGCACAGGAAAATGAACTGGCCCCCCGAACCCGGATGTGTGAATTTCACATGCCGTTGGGCTTAGTGTAGGGTGAGCTCTACCCTCGCCTATCAAGCCGACCTTCTCACAATGACGTTCTGTTACAAGGACTGCTCCCAACACGCCTGTGAGGAACAACTGAAAGGTGAAGTGATTGTAACCTGTGGTCGTCACTGGCATGTAATTAATTTTCTGTAAACATCTCCAGGTTTTTGGGTATCGATCCCTGCGTGATTGCTGGGTGTGTTCGCCTTTATGTGGAGATACCTGGCTTGGGATACTCTTCCCGTAAATCATCACTTAGAATTAGTTTATTGCGTTCTCTGGTAGCTAACGAATTTACGGCATCCCTTGTTTTCTTTTTCCCCCCCTTTAAAATAGGGTAGTACGGTTTAGGAATAGAGAATGACCGCGGGGAGAAAGCAATATAGTTTTGCATGAGGAATTGTTTAATTATGGCTAATGCCTAAATTTAAACAGCACAATAGGCATGGTTACGAGTGGAAAATGCCGGGTGATTCAGGTAAGATATCTGTTAGATTACATTATGGTTAGACATGGATTTAGGCAGAGCGTCATCAATTCGCAGTTTCCCGGAGGCGGATGAAAGCTCAGGCCATAATTTTGTGCTCATGAAGTGTAATATAAAATTCAAGAGAATAAAAAGGGAGAATGGAGGAGAAAATGGAATGTAGAATCATTAACCGGGACGAAAAAGAAAGAATACCAGAAAGCAGTTGAGAAAATTCTGAGTTAGTACAAGGGGATGCGTGCAGTAGAAGAAATGTTGGAAGCACTCAACGAGGGGAAAACTAAAGCCGTAACGGAAACAATAGAAATGGGAAATAGGAAAGGAATCAGAAAATCATGGATTACAGAAGATAATATCAGAAAGATAGACAAGAGAAGGAAATGGAAGAACGTTTAAACCTAATTAAGAAGGAAGTATAAGAATATGAATAATAGATTAAGGCGAGAAACAAATAATGTCAAAGAAACTTGGTAGAAAGAGCAGTATGAAGGCTTAGGGAATTTACAGAGACAGAGTGGAAAGGGTTTCGCTGTACATAGGTATAAGTGAAAGCACTGCCATGAAATCAGAAAGGAATGTACATGCACACTATTGCACACTATGCACACTATAAGGCGAGAGAAGTATTGCCCGAAAAAGTAGATATTCGGGTAAGATGGAAATTATGCATTGAAGTATTATGTAACCTTAGACGTAGAAAGAGAAAATGATGTCGGAGAGGATAGATTAGGTCCAGTGATACTAGATTGCAAAAGAGGAAGGAAAGGAAGGAAGTTAAAAATTCGAAGTTCCTTCCTTCTAACTTCGATTTCATTAAAGGAAGTGAAATCGAACAAGGCTGTGGTGCGTGATGAAATTCCTACAGAATTATTCAAGGGTTTAGGAAGAAATTGAGGGAAAGGCCTTTTATGGGTTCCTACGTTGCATTTATGAGGGAGGAAATCGGTCAAATGACTTCGTTAGACAGTTTTGGTTTTCAAATGGTAGTAGGTAGGGAGAAGACGGAATAGTGGAGCCAGGGCGTATTGAGAGGTAAACAATTGTTGAAGACTGTGATAGTGAGGAGATTTTCGGGTGAGTGAGGTATATTGGAAGGAGAAAATTAGGCATGTTGGACGGAATGAAGGAAGGCAGAAAGTATGAGGAATTGAAAAATGAGTTATTGTAGATTATGTTTTTGCGATATCAGGGTATGTTAGTCATGTGGCAGCGGTATCTGTCAAAAACCTACCTAATCGCTAAATTACCAGTTATAATATCTAACCAATTTTGAGAGTTCAGAAATCAAAATAATATATTTTTCCAATCATAACTGTCGTACATCATTGCGTTACGCAACTGTTGAAATCATGTAAGATTTAATTAATATTTCATACATACATAAAGCAAAAAAATCACAAATGCTCACGACTCCATCAGGTTCGTCGTTTAATTGATTAGATCATTTTTTATTCTACGATAGCAACGGTATTTACCCATTTTATCGGCTATGTTGGTTAGGGACGTCGTAAACGATACGGGTTCTTGCGTTGCAATTATCAATGGCTCAGTACGCGTTGAACCGAGTGCCAGTGATTCAATTCTATTTGCTTTCCGTGTGTTTATCCCAGGATTGAGTTGTATTGATTATGGAGCTAGGTTTTATCACCATGATGAGCTGTAAGTGACCTGGGACAGCACTCGGAGAGTTCTTAAGAGGTGAAAGCAGTTTTTTGACAGTATTTTTTGAAGATTATCTATCGATATTATCTTTCAGTACCAAAAAAAGTAATAATATACGGAATTAGTCTCATTAGAACTTTGTGAATGTAGCTTCTGGCGTGCCCCAGTGATGTGTGATCGGTGAATTTAGGACTTGGCTCGATAAAACGAATGTGTGGGGAAATATCGGGAATGAAAGAGTGATGAAGGGTTGTTATGTATTACGCGTTGGTCGGATCTCACGTTGGATACTTATATGTCGAGCATTTGGGACCCTAGGCTGAAGGACCTAAAATCGGAATTGAAGAAGATGCAGGGAAAAGCTGACGTTTCGTTAAAAGATCTTTACGAATGAAGAGAAATGTTATTGCAGATTTGAAGCGATGACACTTTTATTGGAAATCCTGCACCGCAATTTGTGTGATTTCAACTACCGTGTTTTGATATATTTCACCAAAATGTTCGGATCATGTGGAACATTAAACTTCTTGATTATTTTTTACCGGACGTGTTAAGGGCAGTTCGATAAAAACTATCAATGTGGTATGGTCAATGGAATGAAACAAAAACCAGCTGTTTTTGGTGAATATTACTGAGTTCATTTGCTTATTTTACGTAGTTCGATCAAATTCATCGAAGAAAATAGCCATTTTGTTTTATAATACTGGATTAAATATTGAGTTAGGTTATCTCATGCAATATTATTTGTAATCTATATTTGCAGTTTTTAAACTTGTAGAGATGTTAAACAAAAGGTTTGATATTCTGGCAATGTTTAAAAACTTTCAATTCAATTTTTCCCCGGAGTGGCAATGTCCTAATTTAACAGGCACGGTTATGTGTTATGGATCAAAAGTTTCAGTTATTCTACACATTTTTTAATAAACCTTATATTTTAGAGGGGAATTTTTTGCAATGTTTAGGAAAAAATAAGACTTTTAGTCATTTATCCTAGTGAAATTGGAGCTAATAATGGTTTCAGAAATATTTTTAAAAAGTTAAACTCATATGCAGTACACAAGATACCTACAATCATGAATAAATGAAATACGTTAGATAGAAAAAAATAAGATTCTTATTCTTTTATCTATAAATATTAAGGTAAAAGCAAATGTTTAAATGCAGTGTAATCAATAACATTCTGAATATTCCCTTTGTCAACAATTACAGTGTTTCTCTTATACATTACATTTACCATCTTTGGAAACACGCTGAGGAAACTATCAGCGAAATGGCGCTGTATCCATTACGTGCTTGTTGAGGAATGTTCGTGACTTTGTTCGGGGGCGCTCATGAGCACGCTCTCAACTTGAATGAGTTTTGCGCCTGCAGAGGACGCTCGTGTTTAATAAAAGTTGAGTCTTCCCTCGAGTGCGCTCAAAAATATCTTTCGTGTGTTCAAAATTGGGCTAAGTTTTTTTTCGCTCACCTTAATTTTAAAGACCATTTAATGAGTCTTCACAACAACTCTCAATTCACGGGACTGAGCCTTTCCAGGGATTTGCATACGTACCCTTCACGCCTTTCCCATTTAGAGTAGGAAAATTGAACAGAAAGACTGATTTTAAGTTTTATCAGGAAACTTGCTCCCTTGTACTAACGACTTCTGTACTTTCTTTAGTATTTCTTCTCTGTCACATTCATGCACTGTTTCATTCGTTCTATTCTATTCCTGGAACTTCGAATATTCGAGATTCTCTTGATCTCATTCACCCGTGACTTACCTGGCACTACCTTACGACAATTTTGCCCGAATAAAGGGTATCGTATATCTATCTATCTTCTCCTCAAACCATGTCCTTTTCTTCTCGTTCTGTGATTTGACATCTATTGATTGATATTGATCATCTAATCTCTCAGCATGGACAAACACCTTAGAAAACTTCTTTCTTCGTATTACCGTTGAATCTAATTTACAGATTTTCATTACACAATCACTTCACAATCAATTCACCTTATATTCAATATTTCCACCTTAAACACTACTCGAGGCAAGTGATTTATGACATGAGATGGGCCTGATGCTACATATTATTAATGGTAATCTACCGGTTAAGGTAGGTTTCTGATGGGCACACTCC
>LYUA01000631.1:314485-325110 GCA_002093875.1 Calopteryx splendens
AGCAACCCGCGTCCCGTACGGCCTCCTTCACCGCCTGCGTCACCTGAGGAAAGTTTTAATATAATAAATTTAAAGTTTTAATTATCGTTTTTTCTTTATTTAAATAAAGCCATAGATGAAATATTGAAGTTTTGATATTGAAATAATTGACAGAAAAAGCGAAAAGGTAATTTATGGATTATTTAAAATTCAAGAACGCTTGCTTGCAAATCGGGAAAGGATCTTAAAAACGTACTTCCCTAATGGCCTCAAATTAATTGACACGTAAGTACTGAAACTTATTCCATAGAAGTAACATATGCGTAAGTACCTAAACATAAATATTACTTTTCTTAAGTCCACGCTTATGTGGTATATTGATGATTTGATCGAGTATTTTATTCATATTTAACTTTTGCATATGGCAGAGTTTAGTCTTTAAAATGTCGGCAGCAAAGAACCAGATGTGGTGGAAAAACGAAGAGGACTTCATTTACAGCATGCGCCGCAAAAGGACGAAATCCTTTATAACTTCTCCTATGGAAGGAAAGAGTAATTACTCCGTGTACACGAATATTATCGTGGAGTCGATGCTACATGTTCATGTCCTCAGATGATTGCATCGAACGATCTGGTCTATATTTATTTGAAACTAAGTTAATAATGTCTTAATGGGGTTCCACTCGCTCGTCTGCAATTTGTTCACTCCTTTTACCCATTAAAATCCGTGATGTTAATTTTGTGCGCTTATTACCTATGCATTGGCGCAGGCCTTATTTTGCTTTTCTTATTGGTGGCTTCGACCTGCTCAATTTTTCACGCGACACCAGGTGTGTATCCTCTGGTGTATTTTAGTTCCTCTATGGTTGCAATTCTGAATGAGATCGCGACCGCGCAATTATGACGACCATGGCCGCTATTTCGCTATGATATATTCATCAAGAGAGCAACCAGGGATAATTGCATATTACGTCGCCTCAATCCCAGGCAGAATTACAGCCTGTGGATCCCTAAAGACCATGATGAACACAGTATCAACTCCCTTGGTTTTTTCGTGTCATAGATTTCCCGTGTCTGTAATTTTACAGGGCCTTGAAATTTCAGTGTCCACTTAGTGCTCACAATGACGGCAATAGAAGGCACCCATGCTTATGGTCTTGGTTGAAATTTAAAGATTATAGAAATTCTATTTTTTGTGTCAGTTTTTGATGCCCGTTGTCTGTTTAAGGAGTTTGTTAGCCTTTTGGGTAGAACGTTCGGCTACCGATTGGTGGGTTCGGGTTCGCATCCCGACAACCTCGGAGACAACCTTTACCCGAGCTCTTTGATTATTCGGGTGTCAGATCTTCCTGAGAAACCGAATGGTAACCCTGTGAAAGGAAACCTTCACTTTCGGGGTGGGCAAGGCATGCAACGTATGATTGTAAGTTAATTAAAGGGGGCCTTCTCCCTTTTAGTAATTTCCTCCGAAATACTCTGCCCTTCCATACTTCTTTTGCTACCGTCACATGCATTGTTTGATACATCTTCTTCTGCTCTTGATGATCCCTCGTCTCTTCGACACTAGTGATTTTCTCGATCTACCACTCCCTCTCTCAAATCACTCAACTCCCATAGATGTATTCGACGAGTCGACTATCATCTATCCGCTCAACGTGGACGAACCAGCGTAGCACACTTCTTTCATACGTGTCAATGACTGGAGCATTCATTGCACTTTTTTCATAACACACTCATTCATCATCCTCTTATCTCCTCTTTCCGCCACAAACACTCATCAAGTTTCGTTTCCATACAAAAATGCACGCAGGAGCACAGCTTGAGGCGCGTCCGATTTTGCTGTCTTCGGCGAAAAATTCATGTTGTTTTCATTCCTCATTTCAACCGGCATCCTCACGACTTTGAATCTCTTCATCTTTCCTCCAATATCTTTCGAAACCATTATGCCGAGATATGCAATGTCGTCAATTATCCACTGTGCAATCATTCTTTAAATTTTCCTTATCAAACTGAACTACTTTCGTCTTCAACGCATCTCCCCCCACTTTAATTCTCTTTGAATTGCCTCACTAAAGCTGTCCGAGGCTCCCGGTGAAACTGTTGGGCTTTCAGCCAGGAATTCGGGCATCGTCGGCTCAAAGAAGGACGGTCGGACACTTAGAAATTTTCAATTATTTCAACTGCCCTATCTATACATCCCTCTCTCACTTAAATATCCATAGCAACATTGAACAGAAATTGTGTGACATTGCTTATCCTTCTTTTCACGCAATGCATTATTTGAATCATGTCACACGAAATCGTATTCTCTCTTACACTTTCATTGTTACTTTCACACATCGCTTTGATAGTGTTCCATTAATGCTCACTCACTCCGCATTGTCTCAATACCTTTTGCAACGTTTCTACATTTATTCCGTCAACGCCTTCTCCAAATGAACAAATGCATGATAATTTTTCCTCCTAAAAAATTCATGAATTTTCAATACTTGCTGATGTGTAAACAGATTGTCATTTCAAGTTCGCTTCACACTATTTGAACCACTTTGATAGTACGATATTTTAATAGTAACAGCTTGCATCTAAAGAGATGTCCTATTTACTCTGCTTGGAAAACGTCCCGACCCCCGAATTATTCTGTTGTCGAATACCTGTTCCGTTTCTTCTTGTTCCCTAACCCCGCAGTAATCAGTTCTCTGAAACAATTGCTATTTTTCCCGGTTCCAGCACTCTTGAATTTATTTTTTAGCCGCTAGTTGCCAATCTTGTGGAAAACGGCATTGATAGGAAAAGGTCCCTTTCCTAAATCTGAAATTTTATCTGAAATTTTATCTGAAATATTATCCCTCAAATAAATTAAACATATCCTGTAAACGATCAATTATTTTTTTAAATCCTGCGACTGATTTTACCTCGGCTCTTATCTGAACTGTATTAATTTAATTAATTCTACATGCAAAAATTAAAAAGATGACTTACACTCTTGAAGTCACTAGGTCCTATTATAATACGATACTGAGCACGGGAGGCGTCCTTGTTAGCAATTATGATGGTGAGGTCAATTCTTCTTCACCGCTCGAAGTTCATATTGTCAATGTGCCGAGGATAATCGAGGCAAATCGAGCAAATGAATTTCGTATTTCTCTATATATGCAGCTATCCCCCTTTTCTGATTGCGTGCAATGACTCTCATTGCCTTCAATCCTTTATTAACCGTCTACCACGGTGGTAATTGCTTACGATTACGCGCATTGCGCTCAGAAATATTTTTCTAGTTGAAAGAACCGTACTTCCATGAGAGATAATGCGGAAGTACATTTAGTAATTACCGTAATTCTATGCGTTCGACGCCCCATTAAAATCCTCGAGCTGGACATTTTCGTGTCGGATGGATTGGAGCTCCTTCCATTTCTACTTGATAGATGCTTCTCATTTTTACCTCTTCACTGGTACCTTGCCTGATATATACTATTGTGATTCATTTCAGTGTCCGCTGCATTTTATTGTCATTCCTTAAAGTTACGTGTAGACGTTGAAACCTTCTAATGCGTCCTCATGCCTAAATAGGGAAAGTAAGTATGTGAATAGTGCAGTTGGTATGCAGCTACTGGTTTGACTGCATCCTTCCACTCTTCCCCATTCTGATGCAGACTTCCATGCCTTGATAGCCTCTCCTCGTTTTACCTGCCTCTCACCTTTTTGTATAAGATCTATTGCCCCTGCCCCTTGATGCCCCTTGATTTTACCGAAGGCATTGTTTTTTTGTTCTTTTTTTGCTTTTTTTTGCCTCCTGCCACTTTTTTTTACTTCTGTTTCTGTTCAAGGGGAATTACTTGTTTTTCGCGTAGAAAAATAAAGTTTTCATTCATTCCTCGAATTGCCTTCCCTTCTCGTTATGTTCCTAACACATCCATCTAACCAACAGGCTCTCCCTCTCCTTATCATGTTCCATATTGCCTTTTCCTCTTTTATTCTCTCATCCTTTTATCTCTTTCGATCATCGGCATCCGGTCCCTACAACACAACATTTCCAAGGTTCCTGTTCTCCTCTGGTATACCTTTCCAATGGTCCTACCTCTAATCAGTATTCTACTACTCTCCACATGAATGTTTTGGCTCACTAATGCCTTGTATTCAATTTTTAATGACCAAAAATGTTCTCATTAAAATTCATTTTGATCATATTTACTGTTATTAAAAGTAAATTTTAAATGCATTCTGTAAATCTCTGATCTTTCAAGTGAGACTTTTTCGTATGGAACCAATTGATTTGAAAGAATCAATTTTTTCACTGCCATTAATTGACCAATAACGTCGAAATTGATATAGACATTCCACTTAGGGTATCATTAGGCCATTGCTAATATCTTTTAACCAAATATTTTTCATCATTAATTCCTGCAGCTTTGGATGAACTGGCTAGACCATGAGATAAATTAAGAAAGGAAAAGCAGGGGTGGACTCCCGGTGGCTTTAGGATAAAATGTTAATTAATAGCTGTGGATTTCCGGCAACTTACCTCTGGTTGGATGAAAGTAATACAAAATGGTCGTAATGTCTTCACCATAACGCAAGAGTGACATATTTATACCGCGAGCGTTAAGATGGCACAAATGGCACAAAAAGGTGATTTTTCGACGTCGATTCGAAAATTACTAGTATTTGTCGAGTTTTATAATTTTCTTCTACTGACAAACCATCTATAATGTTTCAGTGTATCGTAAAAGCGTGAAAATTAAAGAAAATGGGCATATGCCTAATTAATTACAAAACTGAGACTAATCCAGACGGTCGTAGAATCTTTAAAAATGTCATAATTAATAAATTTGTAATCGAATAAATTAGCAGATGATGTGCATGCTGGCATATACAGACCCTTATTAAAGTAAATGTATTTATCCACGCAGTCGTATCGAATATTTTGTACCTATTTTTAGTTGTAAAAAAAACGGAAAAAATCCATTTCCCTGGTATACAAATCATTAATTCCTGCAACATATATTTTTAAAATTATAGATTTTACTAAAATTCCCTAGTCTTAACCATGGATACATAATATTTTTGATGATTTATATAATTACGAATGCATCATCCCATTCGATATCTTCGTTTCGGACATCCATGTTGTATTCATGACGATACATATGGTTATTGTGGATAACCGTTTTTGGCGTCCCGTCCATGTAATTTGGAATCATCGAAACTCTACGGTTTGCTTCAGGATGATAAAATGGCGACCTAGAGAGACAAGGATCCCGCTGGGGACACAGGCGGAGGAGACGGGAGTGGAGAGCGACGAGGGGGGAAGACCCGGAAAGGAGAAACTCATTTTTTACATGAGCTCAACTCAGCATTCCAAATGAGCTCATTTCAACCGAATTAAATGTTCATTTGCTCCATACCAATCTGTAACCTCTGTAATGACTCTTTTGGGAATGCATTAAAGCTGCGACGAATCTATGTTGAAACAAGTATAAAACTAAGATGTTCACATCAGAGTGAATACTACGCATTGATACTGAAAAGGTTACTTTTATTTACCATATGTACTAAACGTGAATAAGTAGGCCCTAGAAATTAAGAACTTAAGCCAAAAATTATAATTTCAGCTGAGTAATTAATTCAAATAACTTCGTGCATTTTCAAGGGTAATTATTAAAAAAAATAGAATGTCGTTCTTGACATTTTCTTACAAAGTGACGATTAAATTTTTTATAATTAAAAATGGTGCATTTTTTTCGAAAAAATCCCTAACAACTAATGTAATGGCCGCATTCCATGACTGTTACCTAGCGAAACGAATTCGGACTTTTTCTTATTTTTTTCTCTTCCTGTCGATCTAGAGATGCATTGCGATAAATATGAGTCTGTTAAGCTTAGTGGATTTTGCTACCCACCCTTATGTAGGCCTGTACATAATCCTAATATCCTCCATCCACGGAGGCTTCTTTCATTGGGTGTAAAGTTTCCAGTCATCTTCGAGTATATAAGTTCGAAGTAGGTATCTCAAGGACGGTTGTGTCTGTTGTTTTCTAAAATTCTATACTTCTAATCTTGTGATCGCAAATCGTGCGTGGGAAAAAAAATACTTTATAATGCGCTCTGATAACACCTTTCCATACTTTTTCAGTTGAATATATCATTGTTCTTTTGGCGAAACCAAGTTTCTTTGATACAACTCCTAAGGTATTTCAAACGTATTATCCCACATTATTTCCAATGCTGAAGACATCAAAGTAAGCCACTTGGTTGGCTTTAGGCACTTATTCGATGGCTACTAACCTTTAAATTTTAAACTTATCGTTCATGAAAATATTTTGACCCTCTTGAATCCGCACAAAACCCGAAAATTTAAAATAAATTGTGCGTTTTAAATGACTTTACGTGAACATTTATGTCAGTACAGGACGCCTATTCAAAATAAAACATGATTCTTGCAATATAAAGTACCTCATATTGGCGGAAAAATTAATCCAAAGAGTTGCGTTGATTCAGAAATATCACTTGAGGCTACGTCTGTTGAGTTACTAAAAAAAAACCTTTGGATCAATACCAAACTAGCCGGCAATTATCCATTTGAACAGCCTCAGATTAGCCCTAGATTATTTGGACAAAATTGCACAATTAGCAGATGGCAATCGGTTAAATGTTTCACTCCGCTTTTATCGAAATCAGTGGTTTATTGTGAGGGTGACGACAACTTGTTGTGGGCTTCAAACTTGGCACACATTGATTAGATGCCACGGATACAATGGCAAAGATTAATAAATGGCCAGAAATATTTCCAGGCGCATACTCTACACACATGTATAGGTACACAGCTTCTAGATTCGCAAGCTGCCGAGGTCCGCCGTTATTTCCAGTCCATAGTTTAAGTACATTTTCCGTTTTTGTCCAGGCCAACGAATTCCAGCGAATACCATAAAGAGTTTGGTTTTTCTTGCCGAACTTTTCGATGATAAATTGAGTTGACTGGACTGGTGATGTAATTCACGAAGTTTAAATACCTTCCTTAACAGTTATTATTGGGATGAAATAATGAAAAACTTTGTGACCTTTCCACAGATTTTATTTTAACACGACCGGTTTCGTCGCACAGGCGACATCACCAGGTCATTTCGTGATCATGGATTTCCACAAAGTTGTGCCTGAAACTTATGAAAGGTCCTGAAAAGTTTTACCTTCAGGTACTTTAGTGACTAATATTATTATCAATTTTTTAGCTGAATTCTATTTTCCGTCCCATTCTTTTTTCATATCTTTTACTTTATGAAGCAATGGAGTCCGTACGATGATGGGTTATTTTATGTTGTATTGCTATTACGATGCTATTACAAAGCACATTCACTGAGAGATAGAAATATTTATTAGAGCAAGGACAATTTGCCCTTTAAGCTCAAGCTATACATTTTAAGAAATAAATAATAATTCCTGTTTCATCTTCATTGACGAAATAAACTTTAGTGTGCAATCAATATTTATAGACGAGAAAATTAACAAAAATATGATTATCTTTTTTTTTTTGATTTTTCATTCTTGGCAATTTTAGTGTAAAAATTTTTTTCTTGGGGATCCACCTGTTTGTGTTGTACTTGAAAATAAATAAAAAAAATCCTCTTAGCAAAACATAAAGAAGTATTTTATTGAAACAAGACACAACAGTACTTTCAGTACATAAGAACAGAGTGGTTATCAATGCTAGAAAAGCAAAACTAGTTAGATTCCGGAAAGATAGAAGTGCTAGATCAAACGAATATTACATAATGGGTGGCCTATTGAAAAAAACGAATAATTGTAATTATCTAGGAGTCATTCTAAGTAGGCATCTGCAATGAGCGACGCATATCGAATGCACTACAACTAGAGCCTATAGAGAATTACATTTTGTGATGAGAACTCTCGGAAAAAGCTCCATCGAAACAAAAGAGTTCGCCTATAAAACATTCGTAAGCCCTATTTTAGAATACGGGGCGTCAGTTTGGGACCCTTATCTTGCCGGGAAGATAAAAAAATTGAACAAAGTCCAGCGACTAGCCGCAAGATTTGTAACGTGGAATTTTAGAAGAAAGGCTAGTGTCACAGAATTGATTAAAAACTGGCTTGCGAATCACTTGGATCAAGGAGGAAGAAAGCACGCCTGAAGAGCATATACAAATCCTACGTTGGTGATGATGAATGGAAAGGGATAAGTAAAATATTGAAAAGCCTTGTTACCTGGCGCGGAAAGACCATAGTATCTGCCTCCAAGGCAGATTTCAAATACAGGAAAATATTCCTTTTTCAATCAGGGGATGGATATTGGAATGCTCTCCCAAAAATATTCTAGAGCCCCTTCAAAGCAACGTTAAGACGTTCATGATGAGGCTGAAATAAGTTGACGGACCTATTTTGAGTAAGTTGATTTATTGTGAGGGAATTCTATTTATCTTTTGTGATATGTTTATATTTCCTTTTAAACTGTCTTGTAAAGTTTGTTAAAATTTTTAGCCGCTTCATGTTACCTCCCGGCCGAATGGTCGACTTCTAGCTAATGTGATATTAATATAAAAACAGAACAAAGCCCATTTAAAAAACGAAAAAATAAAAAAATAGGTCATTCACATAATAGATTCTAATTTTAGAACACATTAAAATACTTGAAAATTAAATATATGCCCGTATCGTGATTAAAGGTAAAGCAGAGAATTGCGCTGCTGCAAAGCTGAAACAGTCTTTGCATCTCCTTCTTATCGATCGAGTTCCAAAAACAAACTGTTTACTACTAACTACATAGTTGAACGATGACCTGGGAGGTACAGTTGGTTCTGGATGTACGATGCGTTTCTATGTTTTGCACATCTTATGAACGTGTAGATATTGCAGCCGAGAGTTTTTGTTTTAAAAATGTCAAATATATACCCTTCTTTTATCCTGTTATATTCTTATAGCTTACAAATTATCTACAATATTTGCTACATTCTTTCAAAACAAGCATCATATCTTAGGGATGTTAAGGCAAATGGGGGTTGAAAAACCTCTCGCACCTGATTAGATTTCGATGTTTCGAAGAAACAAGGGATTGTTAAACAAGACAATTTATCATCTTTATAGGCAGTCTGCCGACCAGAGATAGGTTTTGGGTGGTCGCTGAAAACTGTCGTGCATCATCACGGAACTTAAAAGCTCTCTCTCCCAACTGAAAGTGCGTTTAAAAATAACCGCATTAATTATCTACAATGTTGGTTTTGATAAACGAGAGTGAATCTCACCTAAATCCAAGCCCTATGATGTGAAATTCACCCATTCACACTTCCGCCACTCCCTGCGCCGCCTGCTGGTTCCCAATAAGGTCTGGTAGCCATAAAATGACAACAGCTCGGGTGAAACTGCGTTTGCCCGAGTACGATATCTTCTTCTTCATCTCCCCACAATTTATATCCCTTCCTTCACTCCATGTCCAAAGTGTCCTGTCTCCGTGTCCCCACCGCCCTCACCGCTTACCCATTCCTGCTTTTAAGGTTCTAGCTTCTGCATCACACATTCCCCCACCGCGGTTTTTCCCACCCTCCCGTTGAATGTGTTCCACCCTCTTCCAATCGACTCCGTCCCCTGTACGTACGTGCCCCTCCCAACAGTTCCCTTCCAGCCATATCTTCCTCCGTGTCACCCCTTCTCCGGTCTCCCACTTTTCCCCCTGCGCCTGCCCTTTCATCACTGTCCTCCCTTCACAGTTTCAGAACACTCTCATTAGAATCATATCATGCCCGCACCATATTAACCTCCTCTCATGCACCATACAGATCCGATATCTCTGATCCGTATAGTGTATACATACTCCGTAAGAATGTTTCCATTTCATCGTCCTTGGGCATATAGCAATTAACTCTTCGTGTTGAACGCCTTTTAGCTTGAGCTTGATGTATGTCGATCTCCTTCCATCCCCACTAATACAGGGCCACTCGGAAGGTCCATCCCACGTTTTGCTTTGCGGTATTGATTCCGCGGTATGAGAGATTCGTCTTGTTCTAATTCCTTTCTTCGCAGAATAGTATCTGCTCTATGATTGTATGCTCTACACACTCAGATTTTTTTCTTCCCGTTGATTGTCATATAAAGTTCCAAAAGTGCTTAGTCTATTGTATTCAAGGATTCCTGTAGGCCTTCTTCATCTGAAAACACTTGTGAATCAAATGGAATAAGAAAATGAAAAGCCTATGCATTAATAGAAATAGTTGGCTGGATTCTATTCCACGAAGGGATATCCGCAGTCCGTGTTGGCCGTTGCTCATACTGACTAGACGTCGGCAACCACCGTAGAAATTACTCCCTCGCAGTAAAACGTGCTATAACACTGGTCTGCGTCATTTATGAGGTCAAGCCTCTCTTAGCTGTTTTTATATATTTGGTGCATGCTTAATTCAGATATCTAGTTCATTTTGTTCAATCAGGTCAGGTTTCTTTGGTATGCCAGTTAAAAAAAAGAGACTTTCAGAAGAAACCATAATAATTGTTATGAGGTTTGCTTGCATGAAGTGTTAACTATTTATATGAACTGAAAAAATGACTCCACTATTGTTGAAGAAATTACCTCTTCAAGGACTTCCGTTTATTTCCGGGTCTGGAACATCTCTCTTGAGTCACCAGCAATAGTCTGCTAACATATTGAC
>LYUA01000631.1:368895-379411 GCA_002093875.1 Calopteryx splendens
TATATGTATATATATGTATATATATATGTATATATATATGTATATATATATAAGTATATATATATATAAGCACCATACCTATCACGTTATATAATCAAACTTTGGGACTCAAGGTAAATGGCTTACAATTTTTCAATTGGACAGACATTGCGGAATTTTGGCATCATTATCCAATTAAATTCATGAGTAGTGAAAAGAACAAGTTTATATCAGCAATTTGAAGTACTCGGAATTGAAATTTGCATGTTAAACTCTCAACTTTAGATTTTAATTACAGGCGCCCATTTAAGAGGTAATAAAACCTCGCAATTTATCCAATTCATTACGGGTGAAAATAGCTCTTTGCCCCTGCTATGGAGATCATTATTTCTCGTCTGAAGTGAAGGAAGTGGCAGTAGCCGTGAAAAGATGCATGAGTGCCTTGGGTTTTTTGCGCATAAATATTTTCTGGAGGTGGAAATTCCGTTGAAGTCCCTTGGAAAGTTGAAGCAAATCATATTTCAAAGTTATGTTGCTCGCAGCCAGAAATTGTGAATTTCGTCCCTCGGTCAGAATTTATTGCAGCAACATAATTTAGATCTGCATGCACGTGTGGTGGCAGGGGGTTTTTTGGTTTACCATGTGAATTCTGGTGGACGTGGCGTGCTCGTAATATGAATTTCGGTCGACAGTTAGCTTCTTCGATCATAGCCGTTAGGGTGCCCGAATTTGCTGTTGTTATCATCGCGAATTGTGCTAGGGTAGGTATCCCTAGAGTGTATTTAAGTTCGTACCGGAGTCTATTTCCCATAAAAATATTTGATTCTGAACCTCGAAATCCATTTCTTATGGCATTCCTGTGGTTGATGGACGCCTAATGCCTACTTTCTCAATCAAGTGATGTGAATTATAATATTCTGTAGCATATTAAGAGGCGTGGCAGTCCGGAAGGACTAGAGTGGTAGGACGTTGGTAGAGCGTTCGGCTTCTAACTGGGGGTCGGGTTCGATTCTCTGTGTCTATGGACACCGCTTACTTCACGCAAGCTGTGTGATTTTTTCAGGACTTGGATCTTCTTCAAAAACCGAGTGGTGGCGAGAGAAAAGGAAGTAGCCCGTATAAGGTGCGCCGTATAGGGCTTAGCTAAAGGTACAAAAAAAACATTATAACAAAAAAACACTATAACTTTTAACCCCCGCCTATTAAACCAGCCTTCCCGTTGATTACTGTGATAGGATATTGAATTTTATTATTGTGGTTACAGGTATTCCTAAATCTACATTCCTTTTCCCTGAGAAAGAGTGTATATCTTTGACCTCGGGCGAGTGCCTATCATGTTTAATGTTGAAGACCGTCATCCAGCGTTTAAAACAGTCCGAAAATAATTCGGTCGCGACTCCTCACCCCGTCCTTCTCTCCAGTTTCATCCCTCTGTACCTACTTTCATATCTCCTTGAAGTGCTCCATTCTTCTTTTTCCTTCCCATGTAGTCCCACTTCCGTGGTTGTCTTCAGGAAGCTGTCACGCATAACCTAGGTATGTCCACACGCTAGGTGCGTCCACACGCCTGCGTGTATGCACAAATAGGTTACGCTGGAAAAAATCGAATTTTCCTAAACGGCACTTGATGTAAGTACAAATTTTTTTACAGCAATTTAAGTATTATTCACGTAATTTTTTTCGGAACCAAATAATATTTAACCCTGCTTGCAGTATGTTACACTTAATGTTTTCGATAAATTCAGTGCCTGCGTTGGCTCAGATATTTTAATCATTAATTTTAATCCTGCTAGATGCAAATGAAACCTTAGACCTTTCAAGTTAGTATCGCAAAATATTGAATATATATTGTACTTGTGTAACATTTGTTTTTTTTTAATGTCGAGTCGGGATCCTACAATTGAAACAGATAGCTCGAAGCTATAGCGCGCGAAAATTTCCCATTTTAGACGCAGTGGAAGTAAATTTCTTAGGAAATGACCTCAGTGTTTATTCCCCATAGAAAAACCGAAACCATCATCCTAAAAAAAGGTAATATTTCTTATAAAAGGTAATCTTTCTCAACCAGAGGATGGATTACAACGTACAAGGAAATTCAGAACCCCATGCACGCGGATGAAAATATCGATAGAGTTAACGTATTCGGGTCTGTTACTCCATTTTTTCCTCTGAAACAGTCGTCATTGGCTGCTGCGCTTGATTCACCTCCCATGCTTTGATTCATCTCTTCCCTGCTTAATTCCTCTTCTGCGCCTTGCCGGCGTCATGCATAAAACATTCACCTAATATTGCAGTCAAAATTATGTTCAAGATGTCACTTAAAGCGGCTGCACCATCAAGCTTACTAACATACTTTCAAATGCTTGCTTATTGGCATTAGAAGTTTCCTTACTTTAGGGATTCCTATGATGTTCCGATGCTGTACGTACGTGGCTTTGCAACCTAAGCATTTGCATTACTAAGTACGCGCATTGAGATCCCCTTCAGATCCCTTCCCACGCCTCGTAGTGTCAGCGGCGTATTCTGCTGATTTCATTATATTTTCCGGCGGCATAGCTATCACAATTCCTCTTGCTCAAAATTCTGAGAGCGCAAATATTTCTCAATGTGACATCTTGAGCTAGCAAAGAACTCTCTGCCGGAAACCTCGCCAGCCGCATAACTTAGCTGCTCTCCACTCGTCGTTGTTTTCTTCCCATTTCTCGGGAGTTATTTTTTTTCCTAGTGTCACTTTATCGCTTCCAGCACTCAAGAGCCACGAAGGCTCACACTTCAAGGTCGGTCGAGTTCGAAAATATTTAGCCACGCCATTGCGTGCCACATAGTTGTTTTCCCTCGCGGAAAGGCGATTTTTAAATCGTTTCAATGTTTCTACTTCGATTCTTTGTACAATTATTTTTGCTTCCTCTAACTTGCACTCTGCTCGCCTCATCCCTGAGTGAAGACTGACTACCGCTGATTTACCCTGATTAGACTGCGAGCTAGTATATTCTCTCTTACTCTTGCTTCTCCAGCCACTGGTAGGTACCGCTTGTTCCATTCGCGAGAAGTGACGTTATTACATTCTCGAGAATCTCAAGAAAATATAGTTATAAGGGGAAGTAAAATGCCGGAATATTTATTTTCTGCTACAAATAGGAGATGTGTTGGTATGACGCTTTGGTAATTTATGTGAATTTTAAGAATAATTGCACGTTTTAAAATGAAAAAGAAAAAGTAGCGCCTATGTAATGTACAGAACGTTGTTCCATTAATTTCACTTTTTGCTGACGCACTTTTGATGTTGACCTTGTCTTATTTCGCAAACCGTTTTTTTGGTTTACGTTCGTCTTCAAATACTATTTCTTCATTATATTTTACACGTAGTTCAAAATACTCATCAGATATTTCTTCTCGGGCAAATTCGCCAAGTCATCAGCCTATCTTGGCTGATATTTTTCTCCTTGTGCGCAAATTCCTGATTTTTCTTTTCTGTCATTTATTACTTTTTCAGCATAAATGTTGAAGACCATGGATGATGACCAAGCACATCCCTGTCTTGCTTGCGTCTTTACTCCTGTCTCTTAAATAATGTGACCACATTTAATCATTGCCAACTGTGTTTCATACCGCCTGCAAATCACTCTTCTTTCGTTGCGTACCACACTCCTAATTCCATTGGTATGAACATCATTGCCAAGTGCTTTCTCCATAGTGATGAAGGAAACAGGGTTGCTTGGTCTTTTTCTATCCTTCTCTCTATGAGAATTCTAAGTGAAAAAATGACTTCTCGTGCTTCTAAATTTTCCTAAAGTCGAACTGGTCTTCCTTTTAGTTCCTTTTCTTCCTTATATTTTACAGCCTGTATTCCATCCTTTTTTAAATATTTACAGTAAATCCCCTTTTTCCTGCGCACTCTACCTCTCTTAACAAGGGTAGGGGCATTTTTAGCTATTTTTAAGTCCTCTGTCATAACTACGACTGTGGAAATGTTGCAATCACTTTTTACACATTGCTTACGGTGTTCGTAGCAGCGTCCTTTAGAATCTTGGCTTCTTCCCTTCCTTGCCTTCTAATCTTAATATGCGTATCCTTTATAATCTTCATCCACAGTGGTGTCCCCCACCAGTAGTTTTTTTGTTCAATTCTATCCCTATGGAAGGTTTATTCAGATCTTCCAGATCCTCACTCCTCTCGTTTTCTTCGTCTGCTATAAATATTTTGTTTGTTTAATTTAGAATAGTATTCAAATTTGCCAGAAGCTTCTTGAAATGCCTTCTTACTACTGTATGAATTGCGTCGAATTTTCCGTGAGAGGTTGTCTTGTAATTCTTTACATTAGTTTCTCATAAATTCTTCACTGAATTTTCTCTTCTTAGGAGTAACTGTATATTTTATATTTTCGCTGTCGTTCTCTGGTTTCATTGTACTATTTTCTTCTGCTGGCCTCCTACTTCCCTCTCTGAGCCATGGTCCCCTCTTTGCTGCTTTCCTTCATCTGATTTTTTATTCTGCTACTAATAGCATTCTGCTTTTTATTGTATTCCCTTCTATCTGCTATCTCTTGTTGTTATTTTATCTTCCTTTAACTCGTCAAAGCATCGATTTAAAGGACCACCGCCATTTTTCCATAATTGCCAATGAACCTATTATAGGCCTTTCAGTTTTTAACATGCATGCATACATTCCCTTCCATCCGTTCTCCTTCGAAGTCGCAGACGAAGTCAACAAAGGCCTGATTTAAAGTTATTTCCAGGGACCTAGCCCCTTTCATAATTTCTCCTGTGCATATCTATGTTTGTATATTACTTTCTTCTCTGTCACATTTATGAATTGTGCTATAAATGCTCTTCTAGTCCCGTGACTTCAAATATTCCGTGCCTTGGGAGTCCCTTCGACCACATTCTCTCCATCCCTCTGCTACCCCTTCCTCTCGAATCATTCTCCCTTCCATGTGGGGGAAAGGGAGGAGTGAAGGAAAGAGCGTTCGGTGGTTCTACTCTCATCCGTTTTCTCGACCGGACCAAAACAGCGCGGCTCACGTATTTCGTAGTTGTTTACGAGCCTGGTGCGCGCAATCCTTCTTCATTTACTTTAAATTCCGCCGCATCCGAAGAAATATGTTTCAGGACGTCGCACTCGCAAGTGTTAATGACACACTCATTCCTCACCATACCTATCTCTCAAAAAATACTCCTCTAAGAACCACATGTCCAAACAGTTATTTAAATTTAAGTAAAATGAAAACGCATTCCGAAAATGCGATCTCTCCCCTCGATGAGGGGAAGTAATCGGTAAGACGTGCGTCCCCTCCCCCCTTCCCCGACGGTGCTCTGGGAGAATCCGAAGACCAAGTGACACACACACACACGCGGCAGAAAAAAAATTGCTTCGGACTCAGGAAAGCGGATTCGGGCTGAAATTACACCAACGCTGTATTTACGCTGGCTAAAGGCAGGTCATCACTGCTGCGGCGTTATTGAAAAAAATCGTGCCTCCTTTCCGGAGCCAAAAAGAGCAGTTATCGTCAGTCCGCAAGGGGGAGGGGGGGGGAAGCCGACATTACCTTTTCCCATTCCCTTTCCTCCTGTTGTCGGGATCTTGCGGAGGAGGGGAAGGAAGATCAATTGGAGGTTAATGATCGGACCCAAGTCGGCAAATCTCTTTCACGGCAACTGCGGCGTGACACCCCTTCCGCGAGGATAATTCTACTTGCGCGCGTAATATTTCATTTCCCTTCCACCACCTCGTCATTTTTTCCCTCTCGGCCAAGTCGCATAATCATCATCATCATTCATGACATCGCGTCGGCGCCCCCGCCGCCGTGGGGCGGTCCGGGGCGTATGCCCCCGTTCGCCCCCCCCCCACGATCCTTCTCTTAGCTCCAGCACTGGATATATGACGAAAGAGATATCCTGACGAAAATTCTTCGAAAAGATTATTTTAAAATGTTCGTCAGCAAAACAATACTGTTTTAGGAAATACGAAATATTTGAGTGATTGACAATTACAGAATGAACAGCTGTTTAGGCGTATATTATCTGTTGCTGGTTTTTTTAAAGTTCAAATATTACTTTATAAGTACAAATATTATTTTTATTATTATTTTATTCGGTTTTCCGAGCTATAATTTTCATAAGAACAAATTTTAGCTTTCGAAGGCAGCCACCTGGCTATGATAGTTCATCCCCGTCTTTTTACGGTGGATGGAATTTCTAAATTGAACGGAAGCGTCTCCTAGGTCATTCACTCGCGTTAGCATTATTATCGGAAAACTGCTATTGGTATTATTGGAAAGGAATACAATCTTCTATGTTTTTTTTGCGGATAATATTTTCTCTTGTCCCTGGAATTTAAAAAGTTGCGAAGAAAAAGGGCTGATTGGTAGGAGAAATTTCAACAGATTTTAGCTCCCACTTTGGGACACTTAACTATAACCCAACGAAGGGCGGTGTTTTATTAGAAATGGTCACTTGTTGAACGGCTGGGAAGAGATCCAGCCCTTTTATGGGATGCCAGGATGTTTACCTAAACAATCATGCGTTTCCGTGGTTACGCCAAAGTGTGCTGGGGTGAATTTTTGAGTTAACGTGACTCCGTTGCTAAGAAATGACCATATGCCGAATATTGAAAAAAAAATGCCAAAAATTAAAATTTCTATCACCACTTAAATTATTTACCAATGCTTTTAGAAGATTCTGAATAGTTATCACTTCCCCAAAAAGGTGTTCCTATTCCTGGAAAAAACTCTCTGACTGGCCGGCCCCCCAACAGGCCTTTGTTGGTTTTTACCATAGACAAACATTGTGGAATAAATAATGCATCATTAATTTAATAAAACGCACTAAAATTAGGTGTTTCATCTGACGGCAACGTTTCGCAAAAACAAAATTTATAAACTTTTTGTGTGTGCTAATTCTGCGAATCTAGTCGAGAGTAAAATAAATGTAGACAAGTTTTTTTTGTGGTTAACTCTCCTGGGGATCTCCAGCGGGTTAAATTCTGCATAGCTGCCGACACTTCGAGGAGCGACCGGTCCTCCATCTTCGTCAGAGATGAGTGACGCCCGCTCACTCAGAACCGATGACGATGGATGAGCGGTCTCTCAAATCGTCGGCAGCTCTGCAGAATAATAACCCGTTAGAGATCCCGAGAAGACCTCACCAGGAGTAAGTGTATGCGTCGGGAAAGTACCAGATATTTTTAAAACTTTTTGTGTTTTAATTTGTAACCTCAATTTACGGAAAGTGTGCGTTGACAGTATTTTTACCATGAACTTCCAAATGCATGTATATCAGATTTAAAAAAGATTATTTAGCCACATTTGTTCTCCGGGTTCACTTAATCATCCCTTGGATAATGGAAGTCATTCAAATGATGGTTGACCGCGAGCGTTCATGGATATTTATACTCAAGAATGGCCCTCTCGGAACTTTTCGATGCTCATTTTCTCCCTCGAAAATGCGATTTTGTCGTAAATTTGTGTGCGCACCGTTGCATATTACTCGAGCAACAGATTAAAGGCTACAGGAAATAGACAATAGCAATTGCCGCCATTTCTGTGATCAAAATACCAGCAAAATAAAAAAGTCACACTTGGGTATAGGGACGTGATAGAGGAAAAAAATACCAACCTAAAATTACGATTTCCACATCTTCTTTCAAAGTGTTTGATATCACTCTGAGAATTTCCCATAAATAGGAAATATGCTACCCAAATAAACCAGTTGTAAATTCACCAAAGGTGTTTAAGGTTGTATATTCAGTTCCTTGAGTTTTCATAATTGTATTATTTTTTATGCTTTTGTGTTTTATTTAATATTTGTAATGTTTTGGGGTATTCAAGCCAATATTAGTTATTCATTTGTCTAGGGTGCTATTTCGTCAGTCTTTTTGTTTCTCGGTATGCTTGAACAAGCAGTGGCTTGCTCGGCCTCTCTTGTTAACCCGTCCACCATGGCGGATGGACGTTTTGCGCTTGTATCATATCGTTCAGTGACTTAAATACTGAAGCACATCAGGGATAATGGTTAACGAACGTCACGACCCAGCTGAGAATTATTCGTCCACCAAAGCGGTTAAATCAAAGATTTTCAAAATGTAGAGATAGATAGCATTGTGAATTCACAATGTTGTCTCTACATTTTAAAATCTTTGACTTTTCTCGCATTGGCGTGACTGAAATCAACCATTAAGAGTGCACAATTCTGAACAGTTGACTTTAAAAATGTTTTTCCTCTGGGTGATGCAGGCCCGGGGACTTCCACCAGAGCTGCGGTCGCCTGTCGAGCGGCGGGAGCGGTGCGCCCCTCCGCGTGGGGCCGCACCCAGGAGCGGACCCCCCCTCATCCACCGGGCAGTATGGCGGCGGCCCACCGTCCTACCAGCAGCAGCCACCGCAGCCGCCGCCGGCCGCGGCACCCAAGGTGGGCGTGGCACCCAAGGCGGGCGTGGCGCCAAAGCAGGTGCCTTCCAGGGACCACGGCGGGCCGGCCCTGCAACAACCGCAGCCACCGCAGCCGCCACCCCTGGTGAGTTCATCCTTTGCTACACCAATCACCCTCTCACTCCATCTCCCTGGAGATGGTAATCTACATCTGCATCTAAATCTACCCTGTCCCCATCCCGTATTTATCCTGATTGGCCTTTATTGAAGAGCGTGATCATGTAATCCATTTCTTGGTCTTCAAATGTCTGCATCTTATGGTCTTAAAGACTCCAATGGATTTAAAAGGCACAATAGTTTGCTTCTCATATCTCCGGAGCTGATTTCCGGAAATAGAATATTTCACGCACAAGTTCTCATATACTGTAGCAATTACGTATCGCCGTCATAAACATTCCAAAATTATTCCATTTCGCTCTCGCTAGTGATTTCGAGGAGTCTTGCATCTACTACCTAGTTCTGAATCTACACTAGGACCCTGCGTTTCCACCCGATGGTGAATGGCAGAGGGCAGCAATGTATTTATTTCTACGTCATCCCATGCACGACTCGCCATGAAGGAGTGTGGCAGGGCCTGATGGGATGGGATTCCTACTATTACAACTACATCATATCCTGCAAGTCGCCTCGGGGTTCAAGTATTCGTGTGTTGAGAAATAATTATTAGTAATTAGTGTCGTGTCGCTATTTTCTGCTGTTGTGATCGCGAATTGTGTGGAGGAAAAAGGATTTCCTTATAGGTATTGGTCTGTTCGGCAGTCCACTTTCTTTCTTGCGGGTCTACAACCATTCCCTCTCTGTCAGCTTTAAACTCGAATGATTTGATTCTGCCTAGGTATATCCTGGGGTTTTATTCCACGCCGAAGATGATATTCTGAAATATAAACTAAAAGTAGTATGAACGAATATTAAAGTGCGAGGGCAAATGAATTTTTCCGAAACGTTCATTCATTATTCTCTCAAAATATTTTTTTCCGGATTCGCAAATATTTTTTCATGCTACATGGATCGGAAACCTGGTATTTGAGGCCAGAGAATGATTGTAGATGTGATTGCGTTGCGTTACGTAGGTTATGAGATGTGAGTGCGGCTAAGGACGAGCGAAATAAAATAAGTTGAACAGTGGTTAAGACAAACGAGGAGGCGGTCTAGCGGATGGTGGGAGGAGAGAGGAGATTGCTGAATGGAATTTGAAGAATATGTGGGTGGAGAAGATGCTGAGATTAGATGCTAAAGGCAGTAAGAAAACGGAAGAATTCATGTTAAGCGAGGAAGTGGTACGTACCTAATGTTTTTTTAGGGACCATTCAAAGGCTCCCTGAATGTGTTATTTACCTTTGATGATGTGTATCACGTTCTTATGGAAATACGCACGAAAATGTCTTCCATCGCCAAACACTTGAATGTCCTCTGATATACGTACTCACCGATCAGCTGTCGATTTTTTAATTGCTGTCATGTTTCATGGATCGGTTTCGGATGTTGTGTACGAGGTGCGAAACCTTTAAATA
Organism: Calopteryx splendens; assembly: GCA_002093875.1. Classification (NCBI taxonomy): domain Eukaryota; kingdom Metazoa; phylum Arthropoda; class Insecta; order Odonata; family Calopterygidae; genus Calopteryx; species Calopteryx splendens. The sequence goes on from LYUA01000631.1 coordinate 378,811, forward strand.
TTGTAATTTGGACTTGTATTGTTGAACTTGGATTGTAATTTGTATTCTGTCGTAACCGTGGTTTTATCACTTCGTCTGTTAGCAGGCTAACCTTAACAGGTTTGAACAGAGTGAACTTGAAATTTCTCCGAAAGTCATTACTCGGTTTAATACCTGGGTTCAATAAAAGCCGGTGGGGCACAAGGTAAATGGATACCCAATCTGGTCAGTCAATTGGTTCCCGGGCGGAATGCGCCTTCGACTTCGAATCGCAGGGCTGGTGGGATGAGTGGTCTTAACCCTTCAGGCAACGAAATGAAACGGAAGGAATCATCTGCCACCTTTGGTTTTGGACTATTTTCCCTGAAATGTTCACAAATGAGCATCTAAAATTTATTTATATTTTTAAAGGATTTAAAATACTCTCAATCCTTTTTCCACTATCAGAAAGTGGCATAAAATTGGTGCTGGAGTAGTCATAGAACGCTCAATCTCACAGGCCTCTAGGACCGTGCTTAGCCTAGTGGCTGGAGCGTTCGGCTACGGTTTGGTTCAAAATCATATTCCGGGTGACGTCTCTCAGCTCCCTTAGATGCGTGATTTTTCGGGTACTGACGATGGA
>LYUA01000631.1:407496-420067 GCA_002093875.1 Calopteryx splendens
GCCCACCCCTACCTCCTCCTCCGCCGCCGTCGTCTGCCGGCCCCTTACGGTGGTGGTGCTGGCCTTTCCTTCCTTCCTCCGCCGCCTCTCACTCGAGCGCCCGTCTCCTCCTCCGTCAGACGCGGCCGCCCTCTCTGCAGCGCCCGCCCGCTTCGCCCTCGGCCTGTCTCTCTCTCTCTCTCTCGTGCGTGTGACTCACTCACTCCTCGCCCGGACTCCCTCTCCTCCGTCCGCCCGTCTCCCTCGCCTCTCTGCCTCGAGTGTCTTCTTCGTCTGTCCAGCGTCGACGCCGAGGACGGTCGCGCGCCTCTTTGTCAGTCTCTCCTGTCCAACGTGTGACAGACAGTGTGGCTGACGATTATCGGCCAGTTGTGTGCGCATCGCCCCGTACCCATGTTACGGAGCCGGTGTGATGTTTATTTGTGTGCATGGGTGTGTGTGTGTGTGTGTGTGTGTTTTCGTGTGTGCTGAGTGATACGCTGCGCGGAGGGGTGCTTTCGGTTAAGCAGTGATTTCAACGACCGCGAGTGATTTCGACGGCCGATAGTGTGTTGGACACCCGTTTTGTGAACGCCCGGGGAGTGTCCCCTGCGGCGTCGGGAGTCATTAGGACATGGGAGCCTCCGCGGCCATTTAATCCCATTTCAACTTTTCACGGCGGAGGCGCGAGGAGTGCCGATAAGTCACCTGTGAGCGTGTGAGACCGTGTCTGTTTGTGCCATCACCCCTGGAGCTCTTTCGCAATCACTAAACCATTTTTACCTTTAAACCAAAGTTTTGGTCGGCTTTTATAGTTGAACGGGCGGGGGAGCCCACCTGATGGGCCCTAGGGCATGTTGATGTCGCGCATTCACAACAAGGGGAGGGGATAGGTCTTCCTCCTGAGCCGTCCGCGGTCTCCCAGGAAATTGCGATACCCAGAAGATTGCACAGCTTTGGATTTACAGCTGTGGCGCCCCGAGGCAAGACCCGGATTTGAACCCGAGAAGCTCCGATCGAGTAGCCGAGCGCCCTTCGCTGGGCTACCACGCCGCCCAAACCCTACACCCCTTGGAATAATCCCCGCCGTCCTGGGAGGGGGGTGGCAGAGGGAGAGTGCGCGCGCTTGGACCCACCGGGGGTGGTAGCAGCGGCGTTAGCGGTTCGCGTAGACCACCCCTTCCCCTTGTCCCTCCCTCCCCCCCCCGGGGGTCTCCTTCTCCCCTGGAGGTGCAGAGGTGTACTTGACGGCTTTCCTCGCTGCCCTCCCCCCCTTGGTCTGCGGGGGTCGGAACCGCAGTGTGTGCACATGCAGGCCCAGCCTCGGCAGTGGTCATGAGGGCCCGTCGGGAGCCACTGGTTGCGTCGTCGCCGTCGGAGGAGGGGGAGGACGGCGGTAGGGGATACGGCAGCTGGATGCAGGAGGGGACGGACCCCTGAGAAAGACAGAGTGGAAGAGAGCCGTGCACTTGGTAATTAGCCACCCAACAACCCAACCGAGCCCCTCCTCTCGCTCCACACACACACACACAAACACGCTCACCGTCCCCTCCCCTCACCCCCGTCGTCTCGGCATGGGCCTCCTATTTCAAGGCCGGTTCACACCGAGCGCATGAGCATAACTTAAGGAACTTCACTTCCGTGGGCGCCGTGTCTTCCAATGTTTCCTCCGAGGCGGTCTCGTTTGCGCGTACGTTTTTCAAAGAACGAGCAATGGATGTCGGTAATCGAGCGTACACGTCGATCTTTCGATTATTTCATTTGACTTTCGCGGTAAAACTCAATGATTGATCACCGCGTACCGAAGTCCAGTATGCTCACGGTTCTTCAGAGACGGTGTCATTGTTATTTCGTAAAACTTCCATTACATTAAAGTGATGAGAATAATGCATTGCCTATTGTATAAACTAACCGTTATTGAAAGGTAAAATTTTCGAAGATCATTGGTTTAAACTTAAGAAAATTGTCCATCGTTTTTACTCGGTGCCACGATGTATTATGGTCCTTGCGATTGAATTTCATTAGCGATATTCGGGTTTAAAGGGAAAATTGGGCATCGATGGACTTACTCTGTTATTACAATCTTCGCCTCGGTTACAGCATCGTAATTTTTCCGAAAAAACGAATTCAAATATAGAGATACACTAGCGGTTAAGCTTTTTAATGATTCTGCGATTAGCCTACGCCATTGTAATTCGATTAGTCTTCATTTGTGTCGTCACGTTCAAATGTACCTACGAGGTCTTTTCCCCGCCGTGGCTGGTGAGTGCATTGAAGATGGCGGGAACAACAACCGAGCACGCAATTTCATCGCCCTCAGCTTCTCTACTCGACTTTTTGCGGTATTTCAATCGAGACACTGATGTCAAATAACCCCGAAAACGTTTCCTCAACATGGACTCGTGATCAATGAAAAATAGCCAAGGGAGTGTTTGCATGGACCCGGGGTCGGTCACGGCTAGTAAGATAGCACAACGCAAACGATACCTCACGTTCATCACTTAAGTCAAGTCGTTGGGTTGCCCAATCACGAGAAAGAGATGTCCAATTGATTAACCTATCCTCTTACAAGCGGTCGTGACCGGCACACCAGAGCCAATGATGAGGAGAAAGTATATAGTGCTAGCATGAACAAACGAGCTAATCAGCATGGGTTCTTCGACTGTTGATGGATTCGTAGAAAAGCCATCTTTAAATGGTAAATGACGGAGGGATTGTTTTATACCAGAAGAGTAAAACAGAATATTGGACCGAGATGAGGTCCATGGCTAAACATGAGTACGAAAGAATTAAGTTGTGGGCAGTATTCTCATAGGCCAAATACTGAAATAAATAAGGTTTACCAATGGGATGAACTTAGCGACCGTATGCCATTGAGAACGATGCACACACAGGTTTAAGCATTATTCGCATCTATCCGCTCTTCGGATCTCCCCCGGAGGTAAAAAATATAATTTTCTTAGCATTAATTTTAAATCGCTGGATTATTTCACTCGTTTTAATTTCAAGTTTTCTTTTCGACCGTCTATTGAGTCCGCAGCATGTTGTAGATCGTTTCCGGTGATGTTGGTTAAAAGATAATTTTACCTTAAATTTATTCCTGTTTAGTCGTGTCCCGATAAGTGTGAGGGTTTAAAATACAAATTGCTGACGGAAAACTCCCGGAAAACGTTCCCCATCGTTCAGGTGATAGACAAAGCTGTGCCTTCCTCTCAATCTCGACGGATGAAATTCCGTCATTGAGACGCAGAAATGGTGGTATTTCAGGCGTCTTGTTTTGCTTTTGGAAGGCACTTTTTAAAGAAAATAACACGCGAATATGGGGGCGAAAAGATTACGTAAATCTGCACCCACCAAAAAGCATCAGAACTGGAAGTTGTTTTGAAAATGAAGTCCGGAGTCGTCCTCGAAATATACTCCCGTATAAGACCCGTACTCCGATTTGTTTTCGATGTCGGTGCGACCGAGTAGTCATCTGTTTTAGTTCTCGCAGCCGGTTCGGAGATAGCTGCCCCACTCGCCAGGACGAACGAATCGATGGAATTTTATTATCGCGGGAGCGAATACATTTCATAGGTTCGCGAAACGGAAAGGTTCATCGAAAGAGTTCGTTGGCACTCGTTGAAGAGCCGGAAGAAAGTTTCCCTAGCAACGAAAGCGATAACATTTATTTGAACATTCGAGACCCGGATTTGATCTCAATTTTACGCCATAAACTTTCAGAATCGCCGATCGGGAAAACGATTCTTAGATAATTCATAAGGGAATCAGTAGATGAATTCATTCGACTCGTCGACATTCTCTATCCCGGTTGATCAGTGAGATGGGCTGTGCGATTGCCTTCGGTGTGCAGATATTTGATTTTTGAGGGTAAAGAGTGGCATCCCTAACTGTACACCGCGCGCAGTCGTGGTGGAAGCGGTGACGATCATTTGCATGGGAGAGTGGAGACGGGAAGGAATGCGAGCGGGCAGCCTTTTGCGAAACTTAAGATGGACGTGGGTAATTTTTTTTAAGGACTGGAGTGCTCCGCGACTCGCTGGCTTTTTAGAAGTCTTCGTCCCCCAAATGGACGAGTGCGTGCTTGCCCCGTTGAGTGCTGTGCTCGCGGCTCCTTGACAAATATATTCCCTGGTGGGATATTGCTAGAAAAATATCCAAATGACTTCGTTGGGGTGGAAAACTACCTCACCGTTTCAATATTTAAGTGCAGATCTTTGAAAAACTTAATATTTTCCATTGATTTCAATGTCAACTTTGGCACATTTATATGGTTATCCATTTAAAGTCTTGAGAATATTTCTAGTAAAGTAAGGAATTGCGAGGTGGAATTCACCCCCTGCCACTCTCCCTCGCGGCGACTTGCAGGTACTATGTAGATGTAGACCGCAATTGGGGAATAACCTTTGGCGTTTTTTGTTTTTATTTGAACCCATCGAAATTGGTTGTTTCATGAAGTATCTTCTTGGTCACCGAATAGAAAAGGTTTCGATCCGCTTCAAACACAACTCACCCCCCCCCCNNNNCTCACCCCCATACTCCGCAACCCTCCCCCTTCTCTCCCTCCTCCGAAGGAGCCCGTAAACTTGCTTTCGGAACCACTTACGTAAGTAGGTTGGTTTTAACTTGCGAGGTGAGACCGTAGGTATTTGATACACGCCATTTAATTACGCTCCGAGTGAATCGCGAGTTCAGATCAAGAGATAGAGTGTAATGGAGATGGGTTTGGAGAGGGAATTAAGAGCTTGTGATGGTAATGGCATGTTGACCCTCAACTCGAAAAGCAATGAATGATTCGCCAACAACACGCGTTCCTTGTTCTCTTTTTAGTCCGATTCTTGCACTTCCTATTCATTCACTTGGTTCTTCAGGTCTCTCCAAAAGCAGTTTTGTTTGGAAACTTGCTACATCACCGGGCTTCGCTACGCTGTGAATTGTGGAATTTAATTTTCCGTTTAGGATGAAATGAAATGTTTTCATTTTCATAAATTGTTTCATTATCGTTACCGGTGTTTGCCATATGCGCATTGGCGATAGACCGGGTTGTCATCAGCCAGCCTATTATAAACCTTATTGCACAATGACCTGTGATAGATGACTACATCTACATAATACCCTGCAAGCCACCACTGGGGTGTGTGGCAGGGGTTGAATTTACACCAGGCATGCAGTAGAGGAATGAAACATTCCTGAAGGGGGGTCATGCACCGCAGAAAGGGACACATNATTACACATCAAGGGTACCACTATTGTGGTCAACATGCAACTGAAACTGTTCAAGAATAACTTGCAATCCAAATACCACCGTAAACATGCAGACTCTACCCATCCTGTGACCCCTGTACGCTTACGGTAGATTTATTGATATTCCTAATTGTTCTCTTGTTGTGGTCCCAGACTAATGAATAAATATAGGATGTTATTTGATTCGAATGTCGTATCGTGCACTGGATGTAACGGAAGTTGACTGGCGAAACGCGCACTAGATATGATTGTACGGGCCTCTATTGGAGATTGCTAGGCTGGCTATGTCTCTGTCTGGCCGCAAATGAATACCAGGACTATTCCCTCTCAGCCTTCCCAGCGTACGCAAATTTTTTACGCTCCCGTCCGTTATATCGCCACGTTTTTCAAATCACCTTCCATCGTCGTTGGCCTCCCAAAGCACTCCATTACAACCGTCGAAGACTAAGTTGGTGTCAGCAGACGAGCTTAAGATTCGGTCATCAAGGATAAGTTGGCCAAAATGCCTCCGAAGGAATTGCAGTCTGACGACTGATGCTCTTTGGGCTCCCTCTAACTTAATCCTAGCTACCTCCACAACTCTGACACGTGTAAGTGTTCGACTGCTTACAGGTGGCGTATGAAATTGAAATGTTACGACAAGTTGGTAGGTGTCTGGAAAAAATAGAGAATTCCGGAGAAGTGACACGAGTTCGAGGCCGGAAAAGAATTTCGGGTCCAATCTGAAGAGCTTGTGGATTCAAGGCAAGGCATTCAATTTGACGGCTTTGAGTTGGATTAAGTTGACCTGCAGCTATAGATGGACGCTGGTTTGGTGACGTTGAGAGAATGGATGAGGGTCGAATCGCCAATCAGATGTAGGAGAGAAGAGTAGATGCAGAGGAAGGGGTAGTCCGAAAAATTCATGAGTGAGTGTGGTCAAAGGGACTCTCTAGATAAGGAAATCTTGGGGGTCTCAGGGAGGGAAGGGCATATATGAATGTGTGACGGAAGCGAAAGAATTATGCAAGGATAGGGCAGTACGGAATAAATTTTCGGGAGTAAGTTCGCTGTGATTGCCAAAGCTCAGGCCTTTATGACATTGCTATCCCATATGAAAGATATGTATTGCGAGGCGGCCCTGTATTATTTCCGGGACCGACAGATTTCAAGTGCTATCTAAAATGTTAAATTCTGAGAATCCTGTTAGAATGTTAAATCTTTCTTAGCATCAGCACCATGTATGCGATCATTTTTGTTTCCATAATTTAGTTTTTAAGTAGTTTCGCCATAAATTCTGATGATTCGTGTTTTCTCCTTTGAATTGCGTCGTACCCGGTCCCGCCGCGCAAAAATGTTTGAAAATGGCGATTAGCGTTTTCGTCGTCCATCGCATCAACACAACGATGACTCGCGTGCGAATACGCAAATCGCGCCCGCCCCGATATTCGTTATCCCTCCCCTCCCCCCACCTATCGTCGGAGGAAGCATTTAGGTATTATGTTTTTTTTTTGGCGATGAGTAGTGAGCGCCTTGTGGGTCATCGCGACGGGGTCGCCGAGCCGCGAGGGGTGCGCTCGCGGTCAGGAAGGGGCGACACACAGGCGGATTACATTATGCTAGGAGGGGGGAGGGGTCGCCTACCTGGCCTCGAGTGCACCCCTCCCCCCGGGGTCGAGAGAGGTGCCCCACGAACGACCCACGCCGTGCGAGAAAAAACCCGCCCCCTCCCCGTTTCAGTGTTCCCTTCTGCGGGGTGCTGCCCGACGATTTTCGCCCCCTCGGGAAGGAAAGGGTTTAAGGTGGCAGGGGGGAGGGGGTCCTCCCTCCAGTCGGGAGAATTTATGGCGTTCGCCCTTGGGGTCCGCGGGAGGGTTGGTTGCAACCGGAATCGAGAAAACAAGAACCCCGAACTTAAAAAAAAGGAAGAAACTACTTCCGAGGAGGTATAACTTTTTTTGCGCGACGTGCTGTGCCGATGCCTACGCACGTGCATAATAAGATGGGAAGCGTGTATAAAAAACGTACAGATCGGAGGGAATATCGACGATGACGCAGCAGATGCGTGAATTCTCTCCCATGTTTGTGCGTACCCTGGTGTATTTATTTCTGGCTTACTGCAAGCTCCTTTTACGATTCCGTTAGCAATAACGACAGAAACTCGCGCATCCTGGAGTTTTTTTTAAATATCGGTCGAGATTTCCTGTAAAATCATTCCTACGAAAATAAGCAAACCACAGTAATCAACCAAAAGATTGGTTTTTGTGGATGAAAGGGTTGAGCTGAGCTCTCACTAAGCCCTAATGCGTCGTGTGAAATTCACACGTCGAGGTAGGGGTGAGAGCGGTTCCTTTCCCTTTGCGACCCCTCCCCCACCCCCCACGGTTTCTCGGGAACATCTGGTAACCGGAAAATAACACAGCTCGGGTAAAGCTGGAGGTATACGTGGGGGGCATCACCCGGGTTTCAACCCTGGACCCACCAGTCTTGAAGAAAGCGGTCTACCCACTGGACTACCACCACGCCTCCCTTCAAACAATGAGCGTTAAATTTTCGTCGGTATGATTCAAGCCGGTGGCAAGGTTCCCCGGGGTCGGGTGTGAGGGGGCTGTTACAGGACCGACCGCACTAACCCTTCAGCAAGGGTTAGTGCGGGGAACACTGCAGTCCCTGCAGTACTCTTTTCGGCTTTGGTCCGCTAATTCCCACGGTGGTGTAATGGCTTCCTCCCCCTTCCCTCTCGCCCGGTGCTCGGGTGAAAATTCAACCCCCACCCCCCCGTTCTGCTGCTCCCTCCTGAGGAGACAATAGGGCTCTGTGATGTGGGAGATGAAATTTTTACGGAACCGACATATCGTGGGTCGATAATTATTGACGATAAGACGGTATTGTCTATAGGACGATATCGTTGGCACAACGCTTTGGACGATGTAGTCCATACGAGCGATATAATCAACATGGCGATATGGCGAATGGACGTTATTGGCGATGTGAACGATATTGTCGATATTGCTTGACATACTCGATATTCGGGCCTCGATATACCTACATGAAAATTATTGCCACCTCGATTTAAATCTTCCACCTCGATATTTATGTTATTTCTGACGGTCGATATTGTTAAAACGAGCATTGCACTGCCCCGGGCGGCGGGCATCACTAGCGGCGATCCCGCTGGACGGACCATTTCAAACCGATGCGTGCATCGCTGTCACCCACCGTACTGCGTGATTCGGCACTCCCACGGGTGTCACGCTCTCCCCGCCAACACACCCCAGGGGTGGCGAAATTTGGCCCCTGCGCCGGAACGACCTGCCGTGAACTCGGTTGAAGAAGACAGTTTTTGCTGCACCTTTGGCGACCCGCTTACGATCTCCATAAGCCAGCCACCCCTGGATCCCAATCGGGTTTTCTAGTGGCGGGACCTACAGGGATTACACGAGAATACCCGTACCCGAATCAGGAATCGTCGAATGCAATGCTTTTTGATTAGAAAAGGGGCCGAATCATCTACATGACAACCGCGAATACTCAAAAGTCTTTATAGCTTACCTTATCCTATCTACATGTTATTCTGCAAGCCGCCAATATGCCTTGTGACACCCGAGTGTTAGGTCACCAGCCATTAAGAATAATAGGGGATTGGCGTTGCGCATTATTTTATTTTCGTGAATTACCGTACGTGATTATTCCTTACATTCATGGTTACGGATTGTGCGAAGGAATTAGGATTTCTTACATCCATCTGTCCGGCAGTTCTTTTTCCACTTAACTCCTCGTTGTCATCCTATGTAATGTGGTGATGAAATGATACCTTCTCCGTCGGCGTTAAACTCGAATGATTTGAGTATGAATATTATTTAAATTCAAGCGTGTGATCATTCTTGTTTAATTCAGCGAGTTTCCTGGTGAGCTCTGCTAAACAGACGGATTGCACACTTGGAGGAGTAGCAATTATTCTCGTCGATATGCGGTTACACGAGCAATAAAATATAGATATAGAAATTATGTTATGTTGGGGATTTTCGAAATTAATTTTATTTTATAATTTCATCTTTAAGTGATTTCTTTCATTTCGTGTCGTATAACTACAGGTTGCTGGATGTTCTGTGGTTTGCACGATATATTACTGACAATTCTTGTTACACATCATTGCTCACCCGATATATACGAGTACATCTCGTACATCTACAAAAGTAACCCGCGATCCACCAAAAAGGTGTGCGGCAGGGGGTGCAAGCACCGGTTGGGAAGGGTAAGGGATGAGGGAGTGGGAAAGGGGTTTAAGGGACATTTGGGGAGNNNNGGGTAAGGGATGAGGGAGTGGGAAAGGGGTTTAAGGGACATTTGGGGAGGTAAACTGCATACGATAAAACGCAATATAATATATGCAAGATGGTTACAGAGATTAGAGAATGTTTTAAGGTTCACTACGCTAGTTGTTATCTCAGTCCTACTGAGTCATGCGGGACATCTACATACGTGTTTTTTCATGAGTTATTTTTCAAATATATAAATTGACTGAGTACTTACTTGTACCAGAAACTGCGCGTGAAGTAACAGACACTTCAGGGTAGGCGGGCTAGTTCCTTTTTCGGTACCACCTGCGGTTTACACTAGAAGATGCAATACCCGAAAAATCGCATAGCTTGTCGGAAGCTTGGGTTTTTCCAATATCATCGGGAGTCGAACCCAGGTCATCTGGCCGTTAGCACAGAGCTCTATCCACTGAACTTCCTTGACTAGTCAATCATCACCTACGTAGTAGAATTTTAACTGAAGATATTCGATAATTTCCCGATCAAGGAGGGTTGATATTAGGTAGGTACATCGAGGAATCACTAGGTATCGCAGAATTGGGCATTTTGTTATACGAAAAAAACTACCCGAAAACATTTTTTTTTCTGTGGGTTTAGTTGGTTTTCACTGCATCTCTCACGTGGTGAACCCCAATCAATCCCCAAACCAACCTTCAGCTCAAATGGGTCTCCAACTTTCCTACCGGTTTCGTCAGCGGCCTAAGGTTACCTATGGGAGCAACGCAACAAAGACTAGGTCTTTTCCAATTAATGCCCCTGCGGAAAAATAAGCTTATTAGTTTGACGAAGCAATTTCACAGATTTTCGCACGAAACAGTTAATTTTTCAATTCAATAATTTCACTGTACCGTAGCTATGGTATTAAGAAAAAAAGACTGGACAATGATGGAACAAAGATACATACAAGACGCCATGCGCGTAAGATATCTTTCGGGATGACTAGTATATAGTATGCCAAGTGACAAGCGATAAAGGAGGCACGTGGTGTGCATGCGATATAATTCGTCAACCATGAACTTGAAATACGAGAGCTGGTGCCGGCCGAACCTTGGCATTGGCGATTAAAACGTTTACGGTTGAAGCCATTCAGTGTTCGTGAACGCATCCACCAGCGTCAATATCAGTCTCTTCCAAAGATTCATCTATTACTAAATGTTACCCTGCAAGCCGCCAGAAGGGCGTGTGGCAGGGGATGTTAGTTCACCAGCATTAATTGGCGTTGATTATTATTGGTATTACCATTCCGAAAATTTTCACATTCGGGATGTTCAAAATTCCGAACGTGTTATAGTCACGAATGAATTCCTTGTATCTCTCTCTCTATTCGGCAGTTATTCTCTCTTCACTTACCGTCGTGGTCTCGTCTACCAATGTAATGCTAAGGTTAAATAATTCCTCATCTTTCAGCGTTACACTCGAATGATTTATTTATACCTCATTGCCTACCGTTAGATTAGTAAAAAGTTAGATCTGATGTTAGAGTAACTCCTAGGTATTTCACTTGGCCCGTTTCTTTCATGCCCACCCATTCCAGTCTATAGGTGTGAGGGTGTATGGAATTCTTTTCCCAAGTATTCACCCCTGCTCAATTTTTCAAATTTAACTTTAAATCCCACTCCTCACAACAGACATAAATGCTTTTGTGATCTAACATACCTAGCTGATAATGAGGTCTAGCTGATAACGAGGTCATACCTAGCTGATAATGATATCAATAACCTGTCGATAGCAGTCCTCCCCATGCGTGTTGGTCCCCATGTACCCTGTTGGCTGGTCTCACATCCCTTCTTCATTGGGTGTACGCATTTGTCCCTTGACGATCCCCGTAGGATATTTCCTTTCATCATAATCTTAATAAATCCATTGTATCTCGGTATTATTGTATAACTCGAGTTGTATGTAGTGCTCATTGGAATGGTTTAAAATGTAATCTTGCCCGTGATTGACGAGGAACCAGAAGGATTTTCATCGACGTCACAAAGAAAATAATTCTTCACTATGCAAGATAGCCTAGTTTGTGGCCGTCATTGTATATAGATCTTATTGTATTGCAATCATCACTAACAGTCCGTATTGATTGCGTGGATTAACAATTGAAGCTTAAAAGATGTAACAAATGGAAAGTTTTTGTAACTTAAGTTACTTTTCTCGTTTGAATTATATACCTTATCGATTAATGCGTGGGTCATTAATCCGAGGATCTGTTTTTAGTATTCGGACTCCGATCCATCCTGTTCCCTTCCAATCCCTTCACTCCTTTACAGCTTTTCTCGCCGTCGTCTTCCATCACCTGCTCCTCGTAACTCATCCTTGGCCTTCCTCCTCTAATTTTTCCCCTCGATCTTTCCTTCAATCATGGTCTGCAGTAATCTGACGTGCCTCAATGTTTTGCCAATTAAGTAGTTTCCCTCTTCTTCTCGCGTGGGTAAGTGTCCTCCATAGGCATCCTTTTCCTCCACATCTGCATGCTAGCATGCAAGACTTCGCGAGGGCAAGTGGCAGGGTGTGTTAGGTCACCATGCATTAATGGAACTGGTTGTTATGAGCATTTTGCATGCTTCCATCCTTGAGGTTGCCAAATTTTTACACGTATTTCCTACTGTTGTGGTGTTGAATTATGCGAAAGGAAAAAATTGATTCTTTATCTCCATGTTTGTTGTAGTTTGTGGCCAAAACAGTAGAACACGTTACGTACCTATGATAAATGGAACTGCCTAATAATTTAAATGATACGGAATACCAATATTCACCACTTGCTATCATGGTTAGTTAACTAACCCCCCCCTCTCCTCACGACACACGCCCTCGTCGTAGCTCGCGGGTTTGAGATGTAGCTGTTCTCCGACGGCGGGGCGCACCGAAGCAATAATCAGTCAGCATTGGGACGTTCCACCTTTTCCTGCGGGAGTTGCCCCGCGTCTCGCTGCCCGTCTAGTCCCGCCTGGGGGCGGATGGAGGGAGAGGGGGGGGGGAAGACTGCTATACATATGGAGGTCACCGCGACAGCAGCGGCGGCGGTCAACCCCACCCCCCACCCCTCCCACCCCCCG
>LYUA01000631.1:513424-531797 GCA_002093875.1 Calopteryx splendens
CTTTTTTGTTTAAGCAAATATTGACGTGCCTTATATCATGAACAATAAACATTTTTGTTGTATTTGTGATCCACTGGGTAAATAAAAATTATTATTATTATTATAACTCAAGTCTGTAATATCTGATTCTTTACAGGGTTACTTTTCAAAATTAAATAAAGTGCATACTTAAATCCTAGAGATCAATATATTTCTGGGATGCATATTTTTTTGTCCTTCTGTGGCAAAATAAAACATCCCTGTAATTATTTTTAGGCAAAATGTTAGCCTAAAACCCCTAGAAAACCAACTTCAACACACTTTTAAAGATGTAAACAGATGCTTCTACCCACTATGATCAAAAAGTAATTCTACACCTGTCTTAGCCAATTTATCGTCAAATTCATTTAAAAGAGCTTTCACAAAAGAACCCTATAAAGATATTATCCAGCTAACTAAATCTTATGGACCTAACGAAACACACCAAGGCCATATGAAGGTTAAGACTCCTACTTTAGCCCGTTTATACTAAAAGAAAGAGTTAACGATACACCACACAGCAATTATTTAGATGATATTTTTGTTGACGTCATTGGAAATTCCATTTTATGACTGAATGCAATTACATATAATGCAATATCAATTTATAAATAACCACAATTTCTTTGAGTGGCATTTTCTCTTTCAATGCCTTTTATATGGCCCAAATCCAGCTGTTTAATAGTTTAATTACCTGCTGAATGTCACTGTAAAGCTGCACTGCCTCTTTGTAATCATGGATAAGTTTTTCAACTTGCAACTTCTGTTGTAAATTCGCGCCACGACGAAATCCTCCAAGCCTCTGTACTTCTTTTTGTGTTTGTGTGATTATTTGATTAGCGCTCATTTGAGTTACATGGCTTAAAAGAAAAATTGAAAGGCATGAATAACCGTAACAGATTTCATTTTTCAGCGACATATTATCCAATATAAAACCACTTACACGCCATCCCTATGTCCTTGGTTATCCTTTTCCGTTCCAATAACTTTCAATGCTTTTTCCAGAGTTTTTCTTGCAGTATTAATAGTGTAAATATTGGTAGTGATGCTGTCACAAATGTTCTTGAATTCCACATGGTTAAACTCTGGTCCAGCGAAGCCAACAACAGTGACATGGCTCGTTGATCCATATGTCTTGTGATTCCTCCCCAAATGTTGAGCCATTGCTTCCAATGCAAAATTAATCCATATTAACCTTAATAAGAGGGCTTAAATTATAATCAAACCATCGAAAGACTCACCGATACACACAAATTATTTTCGAAAACTGGCATTACATTAATAAGTTTCTGCTATTTGAATTTATTCTAGTGCTAGTTGAACATTTTTGAATTGAGTTATGATTTAAGATTCCAGAGGCAGACGATTAGTCATATGGCGGAAATGAGCCAACTCAATAATGTAACTGATAAATTTCTAGAAATAAATCCAGTTTAATTAAATTATTAGATGTCGGAATTAAACAATTTAAAATTTCAACATTTTAAATCGCAAAAATATAACGCAATTTGATAACAAATAACAATTGTTTTGACTTCAAAGTCACAATTTACGAAGTGAACCAAGCGAACCGAGAGTCCCGAAGTTTCACGAAGTCTTCCGATTGCGAAAGCCATCAGAACACAAACTATCGTCCCGTGAGTATTTTCGTCTCCTTGAAAATATTTTTTTGTCGTGTTGTATTTGCTCTCTTACTATCTTAATCACACATTATTTTAATGTTAAGGGGTATTTATTTGTTATGAAGTTGTTTCAATAGGATCTTAGTAGAACTTGTCCTCTAAACCTGCATTAGCATTGGCTTCAACTGTGTCGTCCTTGGTGACGGCTTCTTTCCGTCAATTTCGCAACTAATTCGAATTTTTAGTGCATGTGTAGTACTTAAAGCTTTTTTGTGCTTAAGATACGTATTCCATCTTTACGTTTGTTATTCATTTTCTATATATTTTAAATAATTGTGGGTTGCAGTCCTGTTGCATTAATTGTGCTGTAGCTTCTTCCAAGGTACTCGTTTTATCAACTTTTTGGTTATTTTTAGTGATTTTATTACTTCTAAAATTAGTTGAAATGGGTTCAAAGGTTAACGTGATGAATTCCGTAGCGTTTATATTTCCTTAATCTATCTCTTGCTCGAAATTGTGTTGCCCGTACACCAAATCATATGGGCGGCTATGGTAATCATGTGTAAACTTCATCTGAACGTAATTACTATTAGTTTTTGTTTGGAGACGGCAAATTTCTCATCCTTTACTCATGGTTAATATGGTATTTAATTGCATTTTAGGTTTCAATTATTTTACGACAATTCTGTTCGGTGGCGTGTTCTTGGTACGTATAGTCTGATTCATCCCGTCTGTAGTTACAAAGAACAAAATGGCGGATGTTGTTCCCATGGCTTGGGTGGCCCTGTAATGGATTTAGGTAGCTTTTTCCTTGTTTAAGGCGAAGAATATAAATATCTGCAATAGAATTGGTCAATTGTGCGAAGAAAGACTTAATTGTTTGTTTATGTTCCGATCTAATTTGAGAGTCCCTCTTCACGCATCTTTAAAAAAAAAATCGGGAGAATGACAGCGTCTTCGCAATTCGGTGTTAATTTGTGCTTTGCAAGTAATTGGTACTCATGATAACGTAATCAGGCGGTTTGAAGGAAATGGGTCCAAAATACTCCAACTAGTACGACATAATTTAGTTTGCTGGCCTTTAAAGTTTTGAGATCGGCCGTTTTCAGGTTAATTTCCGCGCTAGTTTAATTATCGACGCTGTAGGAATAGCGTGTTTTTCAGTAGCATTGTTTACAGAAGTCGTGAAAGTGCGTGCGACCCTTTTTCGTGGGTGATGGAGGCCCAGTTTTTCCTTATCAAGGCCTTCTCGCCTCATCCCTTGACCCTATTTTGGCATTGATCGAGGAAGGCTGGTGTACGCAGTCATGTTTCTTGTATTCTTGCAGCTGCAGTATTTCCTTGTTAACTTGGGAAGTGAGTGAAATATGGTGCGCTAATCTGTATATTTAATATTTCGTGCTCTTTGCTAGCATTTTAAAGCAAAACAATAACACAATAGGCAGCATTAAATAATTTTAATTAGAAATTACATTACATTTAATTAGAATTACGTCTCGGTTCTTAAATGTTATATTTTTTTCGAATATATTGAAAGTTTGATCCGTGAAAGGGTGTTGATGGGTTCAAGACTTTTTTCTAACATTTTTGTCGTTCGTACACGAATTTGTAGTCTATTACGCCTTTAAGGAATTTCAATTATCATCAGGATACATTTTGTCGGCAAACCCGAGAAGTTTGATTACGTAGATCTGCCCTAGTTCTCCTGGCCATTGTTTAAAACTAGTTCCCGTCGAAATTTGCCCTCCGTTCGGCTGCCCTATTTTTCCGCCCTTCTTTCGAAACAGGTCATAGCGCATGTGCATCCCTGGATTTGTTGCTCTTTGACTCAAAAATCTTTCTAGCCTGCCGGAAGTGGCACGCCCTATATATAGATCGTCATTGCTTCAGCCTTCACCTACTTCTGCATTTGCCGATTACACTCCCGTGTTGGCCCACGTCCTCGACTGCACCCGACTAGTGTTTGTGCACGGAATACATTTGTGGGCACGAAACTTGTTTTCAAGGCTTCGTACTTCTCCCTCGGTATGCCGTTTCAATTTGATCATGTGGATAACTTGTAACAACCGTAGTGTCTGTATCTTGAAGGTAGTTAACTTTAGTGTTGTCCGTAAACAGAGAGGCGAAGACATTTGTTTTCAAAGCAACCTATTTTTTGGTACCAATTTTGTGATAAAGTCGAGTGGCTGGTTTTTAATTAGAAAATCTAGTTTTTATAGTAATTTAGTATAGCAACCCATTTCTTTAATACTATGAATAGGAATAATTATCATATACTTCCCACTTTCAACTTAATTTCTGCGGGTGGTTGTGCCCACTGCGGGGAGACCGTATTCCCAAGTATTGAGTAAATAAATCACTCTGGGTGATTCATCGTCTCTAGTTTCGCTGGTGGTCAGGGAGCGATGCCCTCAACGTCGGACCACGTGTATCAAGGTCCACGTTCGAGAATGGTTGCGGTTGATGAACTCAAATTTTACGGGAACTTGTTGGAATAGGAGACGTACGAAGATACGTTACAATCTTCGGCTGAATTCGAAATAGGTGTCGAGTGCCTTCGCTGTGCATAAGTTGTTGTCCCAAAGGCATCTTACAATAATTTTTGCACACCGAAAGTTATTTTTTACACCCTGTACTGATGGCAACTATGCGGCCAGAGAATCGTACTGACAAGCCTAGAAAGCTCCTAATTACCAGATTGTTGGCCGTCTGTTTTTTCTCCTTTCAAGGTTGAGGAACCAATTGGGTACTTAAAACGCTTAACGACTTTTGAGTTCAAGGGACGCAGCCATTTTGAAGACTGCGAATGCTTGTTAGGATTCAGTTTAGGCCTTGATATATAACTAAGGCTAGTAGGATACACTTTCCGAGCAAATTTCAGCAACCACCAACTGGTATTTTATTTGAAAATCCTCGTTGCAATGCAAAAAGCGCGCTCGAGGTCGTCACTCTAGGGATTAGCTTTTCCTGGACGATGGAACGGAAGAAGCGTTGGTGGGGTGGGAGTAGCCTTGAAAGGGTTTTTGACCTTCCGTCCCTCTCCTTTTGTCAGAGCGGTCGACGTTGGTGTCTTCGTTAAGGGTGGGGGCGATTCTTTCTTCGTTATTCTTTGCCGAGGGACCCGATGTTTTACGGAAACTTCAGAATAACCTTTTTTGTAAGTCCTAGTGTCGGGGGTGCGAAAAGAATAAATTTCCGCGTAACCATTTGCACGTCTTTTTCAGATATAATTTTGATCTTTTATTCATGGGAACGGGAGTGATAATTTACGGTAGTGTCAGAGGTATTTTGGTAGCTATCGCACGGTAGTATGTCACCTCATTGCCGTCCGAGGTCGTGGCATTCGTTTCGTCCGCTTGCATCGTTGTATGCGGGGTTGAAGAGGTAGTGCTTCGCAGGATAAATTCAGTTGTCTCGGCCTTTTTTTACCGTGTGCAATGGGCCGCTATAAGATGTAGATTTTTTCCTGAACTGTAAGCACCCCATAACACTTGAATTTTCTTCTCGTAATAGTTCTTAATACTTGCTTAACTGCTCATTAAAGAGTTAGCGTTAGCTTTCTTTTGCACCGTCGCATTATGTTTCGTACATCATCGGGTGCTGAAAGTGTATATCTTCTTCCCTGCAGTCGAGTTACTCATTTTTTCCTATATCGTGCGCTATATCCACTTAACATTTGATCGTTTGAGGTACGCAGTTTCATAAACGGAGAGGGATTATGCTCCTAAAATAATGGTGTTACTGGTATTGATTGATTGAGAGCCACTGCTGCTTTTTAAATTGGAAGGGTGCTTGGTTTTTTCGAGTGTGCTCGTCGGGCTTTAAAGGAAGAAGTGGGTGGCATGGCACCATTAATTCACGTTCTGTAAAACAGCAATATGGCGGAACTCCATACGAAGATGGCTGCTCTTGCCGTTGAACTTGGAATTAATTGTATCCGTGTACTATATCGGCTTGCTCACTGCTTAATATGACTTAAAGATTTCTATTTCCCGCTACTATATTAGTTATATTAACAGGCCTAATTGAAACTACTAACGATTTTTTAGTGTCGTTAGTGGTGCGCTTAGGCCGATATTAATCGCCTCATACTCGATTGTTTCTCGGAAACAGCAATTTTTCGGGGAATGCGATTTGGAGGCACAGGCTAAGGCAGCCATTCACCAATCCCGGAAGTCCATGACGGCGATGAGTAACTAATCTGGATATTCTTCCTTTCAGCTCCCCGTGCCCATTCCTGAGATATAATTATTTATCGTTTGGGGGCCGACCAACAAGCAACGACGGACGGGCAGAGAGGACAGGGGGGTGCTTCTCGTATCGCGGGAGGAAGGTTAGAAGTGAATTATTTCTTTCCTATCACCTTAATATTTGTTTCAGTTTCAAATTTATGAAAATAATTCAAGGAGTTTGGAACCATTACGCGTTGTGGTCGTCACGAATTTTGTTACTACATAAATTTACTTATTAAGCTCTGTTAATGCTTTCTTCACGCTCATCCGTATTTATCCTTATTAAAAAATAAATTCATTTCAATTGTTGACCAGTTCCTTAATTTCTTTTGTCCAGGGACGATCCCCGTTCCCTGTCCACAGGCAAGCGCAGATGGATACCTCCTTCTACTGTTAGACGAGATGCACTTACCCAAGAAGATCAGAATGACCTCGTTTTTCGCCAGGTAATTTTTTTTTAATTAATGTAAGTAATTTATTTAGATTATTTGCGATCGTAACTTATTGAAATATATTTCTCTTAGGTGCGGGGAATTCTCAACAAACTTACCCCAGAAAATTTTCAGAAGCTGAGTAATGACCTAGTACAACATGCAGGACTAAATTCTAGCACTATTCTTAAAGGAGTCATTTTGCTGGTAGGTGAAGTTGACATATTGAATATTAATAGTGAATGTTAATGTATTTAATATTAGTTGTGAACATTAATAAATTTCCAAGTTCTGTGATATATGCAGTTTTTATTTCATGTAGATTTTCGAGAAAGCCCTCGATGAGCCGAAGTATAGTTCTATGTATGCACGGCTGTGCAAACGGCTAGCAGAGGATGCACCAAGTCTTGAGACACCCAACGGTAAATGCAGTTTCAAAGACGTTCTACTAAACAAGTGTCAAGATGAATTTGAAAGGCGGTAAGAATCTTTTATTTTGTTGGTTGTTCAATTGAGTTTTTTATCTATGTTCACCCCCTAGAATCGGTTATGTGATTTCACTGATGTCTAATGATTTATTTACAGCTCGGATGCATCCAGACAATTTGACCAAAGAGACACCCCACTCACACCCGAGGAGGAAGAGCGAAGGCAAATTGCTAAGAAGAAGATGCTTGGGAACATCAAGGTAATTTTGCTGTGGAGCATTTTTGTTCAAAGCTGTTGTTTTTTTCATATCCCTAGTGGTATTTTACATTAATTAAAAATATTTTAAACACTTTTTGGATCTCATATTAAGGGAAGTGTTTCCTTTTTTTAATTTTGTGGAATTTGAATTAGTGCAATAGAAGTGTTTGGGATTTCCCTAGTTACGCATCTTTGTCGTATTTTCCTTCCTTGGATTTTGCTTTAGTCTTTCATATCTGTCCTTGATGTTGGTTTAACAATTAAGGAGATGCCCCATGATTGTTTGTTTTTATTTATTTCTCCTTACGAGGTGAGCTCTGTGTGGAATCATTACTTATTTCAGTTTTTGGCGAAACATGGTATCTCGTGCTAGAATGCATTGATTTTTCTTGCCTCTTCCCCCAGTGTACTGATCTATTGTTAATGTTTTATTAACTGTACATAGGTTGCCCTTCAAGGTGTTCATAGGAATTGTCTTGCTGCAGATCCTCACCTACTATTGTGGTCTTCATAATTCTAACTCGGTCCAATGAATGAATAAGTTACATTTCCATGAAATGTTGTGTTTTGGTTGACATAGTACTTAACAATATTCAACCATTGAACAATTTATGCATTAAAAAGTATACATGTTACTTATCACTGAAGTAATTCTCAGTTCAAGTTAGGCAGTCATACCCTAATTAATTATTGGAGGCTCTGTGATTTTAAAAATGTTATGTTGGTTTTATTAACTCTTATAGTAATGCATCCTTATTTTGTCTAGTGAACAGCGATACAGCCCTCCTGCACAATTGTCCAAAATATTAAAAAAAAATTCCAATTCAAAATAATTAAAGATATAATTGGTATGTTTATATGAGATTATAGTTTGGCATTTATAATTTGGCTACAATGATGATATATTGTCTTAATTCATTCGTGGTTTCCACCGGAGGGTATGAACTCCTGATGATGGCTGTTGAATGTCTGAGTAGCCATATATATTGCCTACGTTTTGTATTTTCTTTTTAGTGGTTTTCATTAGGGAATTGTGCTCTTAACTTTTATCATGCTGGCCAATAGGGGATTGAGGGTCCCTTTTTGGAATGGTTACTGTAAACTCCCTTAAATATCCTTTTAAAATATATTGTTTATCAAAATGGAAGTAGGTAATTAATTATGAAACTGTTATTGTTCATGGTTAAACCATTATGGAATAGCTTTACGGATGGCTATTAATGTAGTCTTACTTGAACAACCAATGAAGTTCTGTCGTAATAAATTAATAATTTGTCTCGTGGCAATTGAAATTTTTAAAGTTAAAAATATAGTGGGGTGCAAGTGTATTGATTCTTGAGTGTTTAAGGAAAGCTAATCTGGTTGGAATATTTAATGCTCGTATATTTACCATTATTGTTTAAAAACTTCAATTGCCTGAAAATTGGCTGTATTGCCTTGTTTATTTTCACATGAATCTCATTAATTACGGTTTGGTAGAGCCTCTGGTTTTAGGTAAATTTTACCATGAGCGTCCTATAATGTTTCCCTTAATATTTTATAATTTGCTACAAAACCCTTATTAAACAATAAAAGAGAAAACAACTTTATTTTTGCATTAAAAAGTTTTTTGTATATTATGATGAATTGTTTCCAAGAAATGGCTAATACCATGAACTCGAGGAACTAGTAGGAAATGTGACTGGAAAATTCATTTGGTTCTGAATTTGATGGCACAATTTTGTACATGATGTATTTCTCTGGAAAGCCAAAAGGAAAAGTTGGGAATTGTTTGTCTGGGTATAGTACATGGCAAGGCACAGATTCTACGTAAATGCTAATAATTATCATGCTTTGAAATATGAGCTGAAATTAGATATGGATTTGTACATTTGCAACAGACTTAACTAGAATTGTTATACAGTGGGTAACAAGCATAGGGATTTGTTTGACTGTATTATTGTTCTGCAAGGGATAGTCATTGCTCTTGAGATTTTGTAAGTATGCAAGTGGTAGTAAACCAGGGTTTCTTTATCATCACCCCAGAACTTGAGTTGCAGGATACCTATCAAGTGAGAAGTTCTTTTTCACACTCTGGCATTATGATTTTCAAGTCCTAATGCTTATTGTAGTTGCAACGATTGCACTTGTCATTTTTATGCCTATAACATGTATGGAAATTTTAGGGAAATGCATGAATTGCTTCTATCTAGCTAAAAAAGATTCTTGAGGGACTGATTATATAAGTTGTGTTATTCATGGTGAATATACTTCAAAATACTTTCCGTGAAAATAATTATTTTGTGTGATGATAGAGTTTTAAATTATATCCATCTGTTAATTTGCTGATCTCAAAGCAACTGACTGAAACTTAACTGGGGTCACCCCCTGCTGTGCATACATATGCTAAACATTCACAATCGGTAAATCATCCTGGATCTCTTCCAGCTGTGTGTGTTAGGCCAATGATTTTGCATTTTGCTTGTATTGTGATATTTTTTGCACTTTTGCACAAATGCTGGTGACGCCACTAACGTTACAGTCAGTTTCAATGAATAAGGTTAAACTAAGTGTTTACGATGATTACTTAGCGACATTGTATGTACAGTAACTCATAAGAACATCTTGTTCCATTTAAAGCTCTTAAAATAAAAGTATAAGAGGATGCATGATTAGCTTAATTGGCAAAGCATTCAGCTGGAAATCGAGGGATAGAGGTTTGAGTCCTGGTTCAGGCGAAAGCATTTTGCATTGTGAATTTTTTTCTGAATTCCGAAAATCACCAAAATGTAGACAGGTCTGTCTTCCATCCAAATTGTATTTCTTTCCCAATTTTGAAGAATTTATGATCACCGTGGAGGATGATTTTATAAGTAATAATAAAATATTTGCGAGCCACCAAACTTGTTGGTTTTCAAAGGATAAGGTCTTTTAACTTTTCAGTTTCTTCTGTTAGTGAACCAAATTTTAATGAGTTTGCTTCTGAGGGAACCCTTCGTTCTATGGTTGTGCCCAGATTTTGTCAGGAATCTTAATCATGCAAGATCTAGTGCAAAGAATCAAATCACAGTAATCAATCCGAAGGTTGGTTTGGTAGGTGAGGTTTGAGCTCTTCCAGTACTAAGCCCTGTACGGCATGTGAAATTCACACGTCAGGGTTATAAGGGGGGCCAGTTACTTTTCCTGCACCACCTATGATTTCCAGGATGACCTGGTACCTGAAAAATGGTACATACCTTGGGTGGTGAAGCTGAGGGTGCCATGAAGTGTCAGCTGGGATCAAACCTGGCCCCTCTGGTCAGTAGCCCGGTGCTCTAACCACAGGACTATCAGTTCCCTGCAAAGAATGATAGCATAAATACAGGAATTGACTGAGTTATCTCGGAGGACCAAAATAATTTTTCATAGATCTGAAAATATATATTCAATCATGCATGTTTGGTTGAAATCCATGACTTAAGTATATATTGGCTACTATGATGATGATTTTTCCTAATTCATTCGTGGTTTCCACCGGAGGGTGTTGACTCCCGATGATGGCTGTGGAATGTCTGAGTAGCCATTTGTGTTCGAAGGTCAATTTGGTGATTTCTCCTTGAACCCTTTGCACTTGGATGTCGAGTGTGACTCAACATCGGCAATACCTAACCTCGACGTCCGAGCTATTACCGATGCCAAGCGTGTCGAGTCACACTCGACATCCGAGTGCATAGGGTTAAGTGAGCTGATCATAATAAATTGAATGTTCAACGGGTATTATTCGAACCCTTGGTAAATGGGAGGGTATGTGCAGTTCATAGAAAAAATCTTCAAATCGGTACACTAGATCTTGCACACACACACAGACCCCAATGCCAAACTGATTAAAAATGAATGACCGCTTGCTTCTTGAAAGTAACTTTGATTGAAAAAGAAACATGAATTTAGCAATACCATACCATAAAGAAAATTTTGAAATTAATTATATTCAGTTTTAATTACTGCTACTACTGACTTTCTGTAGTATGCGTTGGGTACATCTCCTGTATATTGACCTTTGCAAAATGTGAATAGCGAGGAGGCCTAATGAAAGATCACATAATCTCACTGACTGTGATGTGAACCACTTTCTTCATGTTTTCTGGTCTGATTTTTATAAAATTAATTATTGGTGACATGAAATAGAAATGGCATTTTTTTATTTTCAGTTTATTGGGGAACTTGGAAAGCTGGAAATCTTACGGGAGAGTATCTTGCACGAGTGCTGTATGGCACTGTTGGACAAGAAAAAGAAAGGTGAGGTGAAGGACATGGCCGAAGATCTCGAATGCCTCTGTCAGATAATGAAAACTTGTGGTAAGATTCTGGAGTCCGAAAGGGGCAAGAGCTTGGTGAGTCAGTATTTTGCTCGCCTGAGCAAGCTCGCTCAAAATCCAAATCTGCCCACTCGCATCCGTTTTATGCTGCGTGACACCATCGAGCTGCGCATGAATGGCTGGATTCCTCGCAAGGCTACCAACATTGAGGGACCAATGCTCATCAATGAGGTTAGTCTGTCATAGTCATGCTGCATTTACTTGTTCTTGTATGGCTTGACGTGTGCTGTTCCTAAATGCAATTCAATTTTCTGCAGATTCGTGATGATCACAGAGACCACCGTGGAGGCTACATGTCAAACATGGGATCACAAGGACAGCGCATGGGTGGTGGCATGGGGGGTCGAGATGGGATGGGAGGCATGGGCCACATGGGTAGCAGTGGAAACCATGTTGACTTGTTCTGCTATCCTATGAGCACTCGCCGTGAGGTCTGGGATGGTGGTCCAGTGAATCCTGGTGTGATAAACCTAGGGTCTGGCTCAGGAATTGTCTCCTCACAGGATTTCTATGGGTATGTGTAGTAAAGGTTCTGTAGTTTTGTAAGGCTTTTAGCATTGTGGTTTCAGAATCTTTTAGAATTTTAGACCTTGCCCTGACATTCCTATTTTTCTCACACTGATCACCTTTGGTGTTATTGCAAGCAACCCATTTTGGCAGAATATGGAGTAATTTCTCCCACACAGTTGGTATATGCTTGCTAGAAGTTAAACAATTCAATATTTTTGTCGTGATATTAGGAAATAATTAACTCATAAGAAAACTTTGTTTTCATGCCCAAATCTCCCAAGTTCTTTTCCATCATATTTTGAGATTGGTGAATTTGGTTAAGATATCAAGACTTGAGTGGTTAGTGATATATAGTTCCTTGGTTATTCATATTCTTTGAGGTTTAAGCCAAGGTGCCATGTTTGTTTTTTATGTTATGTAACTTGGGAACAGAAGGATATGGTATCTACACTAAAGTGTAGCATTTCAAAATTTCAGTTTGTTTGAGAAGTGATGAATCTATATTAGATTAATAAAGTTTATAGTGTAAAGAAGGGTGAAAATCTTCTGATGGTTTTTTTTAGTGTGTCAAATTTCCATAATAGCAAATTTACCATAATAATTGAAATTGTCCAAGGAACTGACCATTCTGCAAGGTGTCATGGGACATCTCTTATTAATTCTCTATATAGAACATTGACATCTTTTGAATTTGAGTGGGAAAGTGTTTTAATGCCTTCTAATGCTGCTATTGTCATGGATACTAACCCCTTTCTAATTGTTTGTTTTGTTTTTATAGTATTAGTTTAATTATTTTGAAACATTTTACTGTTATTTTCTGCTTTTTTAGACAAATTAATTTTTTATCAAGTAAGACATGACCTGCACTCTTAGAAAGATTGTTATTTCATTAAGGTTTTGGTATATGAATCTGCTGTCAAGGATAGAAAAAAGCAACCATAAACACCCTTATTGAGGGATTAATAATTAATTTACTTCATTTTTGTTAATGTTAATAAATGAGCCTGATATTAGGTAGCCTCAGAAACTATATAATCACTTTGTATCATATATGATGCTCCAAGTAATCTCGGAAAATATTTTGATGAAAAGATTTGCAAGTTGGTTGAAGTACTAATTTTTACATAAATGAACAAATACAAGCACACACCCTCACAGGGTTAGAAATGAGTTTCTTGGAACAAGTAATAGGCTTGGGTGACACCATCATTGAATTGACTAGACATCACACAATATATAGCAAGCCTTTGAGGTCATTGCATAATCACAGTGCTCAATGTGTTAGGTAGGACATTATTAAACCTTGGACCTATGGTATGTTTTTCTAATGCACTGTGCTAGCTGATGCTGGGTTTATCACCAACCTCTATTCCTTGAAGATTCTATCTTTACTATATCACTAGCTTA
The DNA here is from genome assembly GCA_002093875.1 of Calopteryx splendens. Taxonomy (NCBI): domain Eukaryota; kingdom Metazoa; phylum Arthropoda; class Insecta; order Odonata; family Calopterygidae; genus Calopteryx; species Calopteryx splendens. The sequence continues at coordinate 526,666 of LYUA01000631.1, forward strand.
TACTAAATCCTTCAATGCCAGTGAGCTGATCTATCGGTCCACTTGATTTAATTTGAGGTATGTGCCATAATGGCACGATATATAATAGACAATAAACCTCGAATATATATTATCAATGATACCTAAATACGAACTTCATTAATTAAAATTTTTCTTAAATGTGAAATCGGCATTCTTACAAAGGTCATGGAAATGGTGTTGGCAGTCTATGCACAGTCATCCTGCAAAAGCTATGATGGTACAAATGATCTCTTATGTCAATCACCTGAATAACTACTTACTCAAATCAATTTTCTTTTCTGGAAGCTAGAGATCATAGGGCTGTCTGTTTTGTATCTATGCTTGTTTTAATAGTGAAAAATGGAATTTACCTTTTCAGACCTCTGTGACAATAACTTACAAAAGTTTCTCACTTGGATTCTGTTGTTTGGCTCTATTTACCGATAAAAGAATGGGTATCTTAGGAGTTCGTACAAGCTACTGCTGTTTGAACATTATTCTCACAATTACCTCAAACCATAAAATTTTTAGCTGTAAAGGTCTTGTTCCAGCTCTTATAATTAGTGTGTTTCTTCGGAATTGTTCCTTTCAGTGTGTTATAGTTCTCCCAATTTCTTTTACACTTAAAGCCTTAAAATTTTTCTAGCATGATGAAAAACTATGTATTTCATTCGCGGTTTCCACCGGAGGGTTACCCAATGATGGCATTGAAATGTCTGATTTAGTGCTTTATGGTGAAGTAAGTGACTTTTTAGGGTCTCAGGAATTTAGTCCCAGTGTTATCTTTTTCTAGGTATGGAAATGGCTTTCAATCTTCATTTCGCCGTGGCCAGCAGTTCGGTGGCCCTACCAACTATGGATCTGGTCGGCAGGGATTCTCCAACCATAACAAGCAAAACCAAAATCAGCCACAGAATTTTAATAACAGTAAGTATTGCTTGTTGCCAGTTAGTGAACAAGTAATTGTTTTAGTGCTCAATTCTTATGACTAGTTCTTTTGTTTCTAGTGAGTGGCAAGAATGATTTGCCTCCACGTTTCAAGAACAAGATGATGTTAGCTGCTCAGCAAGGAAGTCATGCTAACCTTGAAGAAGTCTCTCTCAGACCAGCAGCTAATTTCAAGCCGAAGACACCAAACTCTATGCCAAAGGCTTCTCTATCATTGGGTGGAGGTAATATTTTAATTCTTTTTTGTGGCCTTAGTAAATGAGGATACCACAATTAATAGCCAGAAAGGTTGTCCAAATTGGCTGGTCCAACCTGGTCTGGTGCATGTTGAGAGATAGATGCAAACCCTTACAAATACCTTGTGACTCTTCCAAGAAGGGTCTGAAGGGAGGTGCATTTACCAGTGGTAGTCTCTCGTATTTAAGTCGTGGTCTGATCGATTAATAGTGTTAAAATCATTCATTGTTCTTGGCGTGCTTTGTTAGAAAATGTCCTGCTTCATATATTATCCGTTAATAATTATGTGGTTCTATAAATATTCAAATTACTTTCTGGCCTGCCACAATGATGAAAATGTTCTGTGATCATTCGCGGTTTCCACCAGAAGGTGTTCCACACCAATGATGGCTGTGATTGTCTGAGTGGCTTTGGCTTTTATATACATTCTATGATAATTTCATTTAATTATGCACACCCAAATAGTTATATCAGTCACTATTCTCTCTATCCCTTCCTTGTTAATCTAATAATAATATAGCTCTATGGAGCTGGCATTTAAACAATTGTGTGCTTATGAGGTGGACAGTGTATGTTGTTAGTCTAGCTGAAATAATTACAATTTTAACTCATTCTCAGGTATCTGGCATTATTAAAATGGGACAATTTTCAATAAAAGTGGCTATATGTATGATAACAGAAATATGGATTAGGATTCTCTTGTACCCTTAGCTCTGAAACCATTAGGATTTTTTTTATAGGATTCATTATACTTCGCATCATGTCTCCACCTTAAAGGTGATTTAGTTGTAAATGTTTCCATTGAAATCAACACTTCTAGTAAAAAATGTTGCATTAAGTAAATAAAAGCAAAGTGATTGGCAAGGTTTTCATCTTAAGTATTGACGTGCAGTATTGCTGTGATTATTATACCTTTAAAAAATTTATTACATAAAAATTTTATAACAGTATAGTACTGAATGTCAATTTGAACTCCATAAAATGCTAGATGCAATGACCAATCACATGGCATATTAGTAGTGCCACCACTTAAAAATGGAATAATAATTTTTTGAGAGGCTCTCTGTAACTTCTATGATTTCATTGTCTCCTTTGCTTTGCTTTGATGTAAATATGTATTGAGCCTGGTGCACCATAATCTGGTTGTGATATAAAGTGTATTGCATTTGTTTGCTTTTAAATGGCTAAGTGCGTGTTTTTTTTAATCCAATTCAGGGAGGCAGCCTGCTCTGGAGCCTTTGTTGCCACCAACTCAGCCCAGTTTGCTTGCACCAAAGCCTCCGCCCCCAATTCTGCATGCCAAGGAGCAACCCATTCTCATAAAGCAAGGCTCGTTGGACAAGAACAAGGGTGGGAAGAAGGACAAGGTACTCCCACATTTTGAGTGAATTCTAAGTCACATCCCTTTTTATATCTAGATGATGAGAAATTACATTCAACATTCGCGGTTTCCACCAGAAGCCAATGAAAATTGGTCTCATGATGGTGTTGACGTCTGAATCATATGATTGGCGTTTCCACATTTGGAAGAATTCTTGTTCGGGTTTTCATATTTTTCTTACCTTGTTTCAGGGACCAAGCAAAGATGAAGTGTTGAAGAAAATAGATTCAATGCTGGATGACTACCTCGGTAACTCAAACATGGATGAAGCTGTTAATTCCTTTAAAGAGCAGAAGGTGCCAGATAGATTTATGTCTGCTGTTCTCACCTCAATGATGAACAAGACATTAGAGAAGAATGGTTTGTTGTTATTATTTTGTAGTAAAGGGTGAATTGAACTGGGTTTGCTGGCTCTATCTGGATGCATTTTCATTTTTAAAATATTACTTTTCAGATATTGATCGTGAACTAGTGAGCAGCCTACTGTCTAAGCTAAAGAAAGAAGGGCTCTATACAACTGCACAGTTCATTGGGGCCTTCAAGGAATTGCTTGGTCAGATGGCAGATAAGGAACGTGCAATTCCACGCATCTTCTCATATGTTGCGGGTAGGTTATATTGTGGTACTTATCATGGTTTTTTTCTTGCCGTCAACAAGGGAGAAAAATTATCTGATTATGACAGTGCCTCATTGTACTAATGCCCCATTCATTGTAGCCATGTTGATTTCCTTTTGTTTGGGCTGAAATTCTTTTTCACACACTCGCAAATCTATTATTTTTTTCGGACAAATATAGTGTAGAATTTTAATCTGGGCTTGGGTAAATGCAGTTCTTTTAAGTAAAATTGTTCCAAATAAAGGATGAAAATAATACAGGGATGAGAGATGGCGATTCTGTACATGATATGCATTACCTTGTTTCAAATGGGAAAAATTAATTTGGAATCATTCTTTCCATTAATATTCAGGGGCATACAGAAGTAGCTTGAGGATATGTTATGCTACTTGGATCTCACAGATTTGGTCCCAATAATTTGCATTGCACTTGAATCATACCTTTGTTTGGTCATTAAATGCTTACTCTGTAATATTGTGATCTTGATCAGTTGAACTTTCTATTTTAGGGTTTGCAGCAAGTGGTGTTACAGAAGAAATTATGTCCCTTGCTGAGGTGGCTGAAATGTGTGAGAATGGAGCTCATTACCCTCTTTTCCTTCTGGTACTGCAGCAGTTAAACAAAACCCAAGGAAAAGCTGAACTTACAAAGTTGTTCAATGACAGTAAGGTAATACCCACACCCCAATTGCATCTTGGTGATTCATCTTTCTTCGATATTTTGGACAAGTTTATTTTAATTTGCTTGATATTTGAAATTATATCCAGGAATTTGGCCATAAAAATTAAACTTTCCAACAAAAAACTTTTAGGTAAATCTCTTGAATATGCTGCCAGAAATAGATAAGACCAAAGAGAAGCTGGCAGATATCTTGGAAGACAAGGGTCTTACCTTCCTGTTTCCACTTCTAAGAATCCAGGCTGAACTTTGGAAGCAGTTAAAGGTGGGTTATCAGTGCTTCTGATTAGAGTTGAAAAATTCCAGTGTTATAGTTACTGTTCAAATATTTTTAAATTTCACTGTGGTGTGATGCTTTAAAAAATCTCAATTTGTGGTTGGTAACATGTATATAGATTAATTAATTTTAAAATTATAATTTTACATTGCCTTTAAGGGGTCCCAATGGTCTGATTCATTGGTATCTTTTGTTTGTTGTACATAACCATTTCCTAGTATACCAGCTCTTCAGTAAAGTCATGAAGCTGCATTATTTTCACTATACATTGGGTTCGTTAGGTGTATCATACATTATACAGTAAACTTCTTTGTTTTCTGTGCACACATGTATGCATTGCGATGAAGTATAGCGCAACAATGGGTTGCTCGCTGTAGATAAAGGAGGCCACGTGTAATGGGATGTCTGTGCTAGAGAAAATATGCCAAGTCCCTGTTGCTATTCGTTGCTATGATCTTTAACCCTTTTGCACCTTATGTCCGATAGCCACATCACAAGCTAACCATATCATTTTTAACCCTCAGTATTTTGGTGTGGCAGGAAATGAATGTCATGTATTCAGAAGTGACTTGAGGGAAAAGGGAGTCTGAAAGTGAAGATCCTAGATTGTAGGGCCACTTTTGTAGCACTTTGATTTACTTAGTTTACATTCTTACCTTTTGTGACCTAGAAAAAAAGATATGAAATTATTGAAATTAAAAATTATTTAATTTTTATATCTCAATCTACATAATGTTCTGCAAGCCACTGCTAGGGTGTGTGGGAGGGGATGAGCTTACACAGTAAGGCATGCACTAAAGAAATAAAGGGGCATCATGCACTGCATAAAGGGACAAATGCAATTATAACACAATACCTTATGCATCACATACAAGCAAATGCAATAAAGGAAATTTGTAAGTGAAACTTAAAAACGTGCAATCAATAATACCACCATTCACATGGTTCCTAATTCTTCTCTTGTTGTGGTCCCAGATTGTGTGGGGAAAGGAGTT
>LYUA01000631.1:894695-905317 GCA_002093875.1 Calopteryx splendens
GGTAAACAAAAATTTTTCACGTAGCATAGTTCGGGTCATAAATCAAAACTGCATGAAGCTCACTTCAGGTGAAGGAAACTGGCTTCTCTTTCCCCAACTCCTTTCCTTTCAGTGCTGCTCATGAATATCTATACTCAGAGAGTTTAAGTATACATTACATGCTAATATATTAACTCCCATATTCTCTTAAATGGACTAGAACCACCAGCATAGAAGTCTACCGAGTAGCATACCCAGTCATGTGTAAAAAACAAAAGTAAATTGAAGAAATTTGCCCTAGAAAATCACGTGATAATTTAAGAAAACAAAACTTGACAGAGACCTAAAATTATACTTATCAGTGGATTAGTAGCTATAGGGAGTCGAGGGGACGGTATTTTGGAAGCCCCCGTAAACTTGCATTGTCACTCCGAGTGGGTGTAAATGGACTCCCTTCCCCTCTGAAGATTTTTAAGGGGTGGACTGTGCAATAAAATTGAAAATTTGTTGAGAGTGGAAATGTTAGTGATCTCCCCGGGCGTCCAGCTATACTAAGAAAAGCTATACTGACTCTCTTAATTAGTGTATCCCTTTGAATAGAATACACAAAACTCTTTGCTTTCACTCATATAACAAGCCCTTGATTAAAAAAAACGGAAGATAGAACAGGAATGTGCAATAATTATAAAATTTCCCCATCAACGCAAGCCGAAAACTTATCAAAGCTATTGTTATTTCTTCGTAGAAATAAAGTGGGTTGGAAATTTTCTGTGAATTTCGGAAAATATTCTGTACTGGACAAGGAGTTACTTTTTACAAGCATGGATGGCAATTCTCGCGAATTATGTCGAAACAAGGAAATCATGGATAATATGTTCATAATAATAATTCCATGGAGAACTTCATGAGCAAAGATTACACACTTCACGAGCAATTTCTTTTTGCCATTTGGTGCCAAATTAGAGGTGGCAACGTGGCATGATCGGAAGACATGGGGCAACGCTGCTTGGAAATAACAAGTGAATGTCAAATATTCGTGAGGTCCGGTGATGGTAGTTCGTGGCTGATGCTGAGTTGTTGAAAGTGTACATATGCGGTGTTAGTTATTTCTTTTTGAGTAAAAGTGACCTTGAATAGTGATATTATTCACATCATTTGGTTGAAAAAGAACGTTTGTTCGACATGCATTCCATTCTAACCAGAGGAAACGCAATACTTGCGTACACGTTGACTGTTCTGGCAAGTCTAACGTTTTGTTGCTTTATATCTACTGTATTTATTGATTATCGGACGAAAACGACAATGGATACAGTTAAAGTACTTGTGTAAGTAATTGATTAATATGTAGTGTGAAAATCGGGGCTAGTATTTTCAATTTATTGATGAAAACAAAGCTGGTTGGAATACAGGCATTGGTACCTTATTTTGTGCCGAATTACGTTTTTATAAGGAAACATTTATTTCAGGAAGAACGTTCCAGATTACAGTGCTTCAAGAGAGAAAAACGACCTGGGTTACTTAACGTTTGATTTAAGAACAGATATCCTTTTATACTAATCACCACAATTCCTTTTATCAAATATAATATATTTGAAAACTTCCATTATGCTGGTATTATGACCCTGGAAATATGAAATTTTAACTTTGTGTTCCTTACGTATTTTATGTGTGCTAAGATTTAGTTACAATTTCAATTTTACATTCATTAATTTTTGGATTATTGCTTACTATTGGTGGATTTTTGCGCTTTTCCAGTTCAGGTTAAAAACTCCAAATGTGGCCTTCAGCCAGTGGCATTGTACAGCCAAATATCTCTGCAAAAATCTAGTTTTGTGTGTGATCAAAAGCAAATTTTACCGTGCCGTAAAAGTTCCTTAACAGTCTCACATCTCTCCCATCTCTTCAACTGGAATGTGAAGCAGTTATTTTTGTACTTAACCGCCGAGTACACAACCCCCAACAATAAATTAAATCAGGTAATTGCATTTTACTTGATAATGTGTGCTGCGCTGTTTTTTTCGCCATATTAACAATTGTAGCTTGATGTTCATGTTTTAATGAATGTTATTGTTTTATAATTAAGGTTGTACTTTGGGACAAGATAATACAGAGGGGTGAGAACGCAGTTCTTGATTTCAAGAATATCAACACGAAGTATTATTTTTGGGATGATGGCAACGGTTTAAGGTACGTAATTTACTTTTTGTTAGAGCCGGCATTCGTGTGCCTTCTTCCAAATTTTAATTATGGAAATGAATTTGTGTAACATTATACTAGGCGCAACCAAGCGACATTAATGCATTTTGGAATTCTCAGAAAAGTGTAGGTATGAGGTGGATTGGAAATATGTGAGCCTAAATTTGTTATATATATTTTTTAAAGAGAAAAATATAAGAGACGGTATAAAATATTATATAGTTGACTGCACTTGTGTTTGGTTTTATTTTGGTGCTCGCATGTGCTTGCTTTCCAGAAAAAGTTTTGGCAGCAAAATATGCCATTGTAATGAATTTAGTTGTTATTATTCTTGACCATATTCTTCCAAATGAAGCGTGATAAAATTGAGTATTATATAATTGCTATGCCAATCAATGAAATCCCTAATATTTAAAAAAATGTTTGTCAACTGAGAGTCTTCCCTGATGAATTTTGAGACAGTGATATGAGATAAGAAATTTTATTTAAGCAATTTTTGTAATTACATTTGTTCTAAACAAGTTAAAATTTACAAAATCTGTAATTCTAATTTGTTGTGCTATTTGTAATGTTTAGCTCCACATCAAAACTTGTTGGAAAAATTGATTTTGTGTGTTGATTTGAGCTAGAAGAAAGGAAATTAAGGTGTCAGATATGGTTCTGATTTCATTTCATTTTCTTGGAATGTATTCTTTCACTGTTCAGTGAGGGAGACTCAGTATAGGAAAATTGTACAAGGAAAATTATGACTTAGGAAAGTAACCTTTTATTTTCCATTATTGTGTACACTTACTGTTTTGGCTGAAATCACTCATGTTAATCTCTCTCTCTATGTCCTAAGTGGGTGAAGAAGGGGTTTGAGGCTTTAGTTGTTCAAGGAGATTAATTTGAGAGGGGTGTAGTTGGAAAAGCTAAGATCCAGCTCTCTTATCCTCTGAGCAACAGTAATAATTTAATTGTGACTATTGCTTAATTCCAAGGGAAAGGAAAGAGCAAGTCACACACAACTTAATCCACAGTCCTCAGCTTCTTCTCATCCTGAGGTGTAAACTCCATTCTATCTATTTAAGACATAACAATAGATAAACTCTGCCTATTGGTTCATGTCAAACCTCTGTGTCATTGTTTCAATCTTAACAGCAATTGCAAAAACCCTTATAATAAGTTATGTAACCCTTCCTTCCTGAAGTGTGAGCTGGATCATGATAGAAAATAGGCAAGTTATGATCAATTATGGATTTGAAATTTTGTCACCTCTAAAAGACTCAATTTATTTTATTAAATTAACTGCTTGTGAATTCACTTTGTGGAAGATTCAAATATTCATATTAAAACTCGGATACAATAGTACTTTCCACAGATTTTGGTAATGGATGATACCATAACAAGCTAAAACGAATAGTGCCATTAAAAATTTGTGGTAAGTACTATTGTATCTGTGTTTCAATATGAATACCAATTCATTGGGTTTTTTCATGTGTGTATCACTGAATGTGGTTCAGAAGCTTGTTATTTTAGATGAGCTAGAAAATGGAAAACTGTATGCTGATAGGTCTATGGTTACCATCAATTGGAAAGTCTTTTAAAACACAAGTGTTAAATCCTCTGTAAATATTCCACTTTTTTGTTTTTTCTTGCTCTTGATTACTGAAGCTCTAAGAGATTGTTCAAGTTCTTTCACAGCCATGTGTATGACTAGATAAGCTGTTGCCATTGTGTTCCATATAGCGAGGCATGCTGGAAAATGTTTTTTCCACACTCCTATAACTGACAATGAGACATAAACCATTGTTGTCTGCGATCGAAACAACATACAAAAATAATATAGCAGCAAAAATATCTTCAGGTTTTTAGCTCTAGTGACAATATACATTAACTACCTACTTTTTAAATTACAATTTATGATTTGGTTGCATGGAAAATAATCCTTTAATTGTTATGTTCTTCAATCTGCTGTCTAGTTTCAAATTTTGTAATTTTAGAAATAGTTTATTTTACTTCCATGTTATAAAAAGGCCACAGGTTCTTTGTTGTCTCTTGTAAACAACTGCAGTGGAAAATCTCACTAGAAATGGATTTCCACCCCCATCCCTCCCAACAACTGTCCCTATAGTCATCGCCCACAGTGTAACTTCCCCACCACATCCTGGCTTCCTCACACCAACACTCTACACTCCCCCTACCCTCATGCCTACTTTGTATCCTTTTTAACCGAGACACTCATGCTTCACCTAAAAAACCCCTCCTCTACTAATTTTATATTCATGGACTGTGTTTTAAATGTACAGAACACTATGGTACTAAGGGTTAAATGGAAGAAGGGACCTTATGGTCTCAATTTCGCCCAAGTAAAGACAATTATGGTAATGTTTGTACCATGAATCACATCATGCTGCTCTGTAAACATTGTAATTTCTACTAAGTTGAAGTTTATTTCAACCATTAAGATGGAATTTTTCAAAGTCGAGGGTTCAAAATTCAACTTGATTTATTCAATTGCCAACTCACCATAAATATGTATTTATTTTTTAAGTAAATGGTAGCAAAACTTGGTGTGAAGCTCTTAACCTTTTAAAGACTGGTTTAAACCCAAGATGTAGCTCTCGATGGTTGAGAATTTAAATGGCCAGGGTTCAATTGGTGAAGATTGAATAACCTTCCTTATTGTCCCAATGAAAATGATTTTAAGCTTTTAAGCTAATTGAAAACAAAAGAGTGTGTTAGTGGTTCCTGTAGGGTCTGCACGGCCACTGGCGAAAACATTTAATGGTCCCTTAAGGAACCGCGCTGATGATAACGGTTAATACAGATAAGGATGAGACAGATGATGTCATGAGAATCTTTCTTTGTACATATTGGCATAGCATGGTGTTTCATTGGCCTTGCTGTCTTGAGTCTTCGCCTAACCCTCTTACATATGCCAGTGTTGGCCCTGAAAAAAATTAATGATTAGGGGCAAATAAATTCCTGCTTTTAGTCTTCAAGCTTCCTGTGACTTCCAATCCAGGCTATTCAATAATAACATGGTGCATTTTGTTAATTCATAAAGATTCTACACAAATAGGCAACTTTCCTCTGTATCCTGTTTAGTTCCTAAATAGGTCCTTGTACCAGCACGCATTCAAAGTGAAGTGTAACCAACTTTGAAAAACAACTCTTATTAATTTTTCACTTGAATATTTCCCCACTACTTGTTTGATGAAGCATAGCTTCTTTAATGTAGCTCCACAGATTTTTCTAACATGTTTTCCCCAAGTTTGGTCTGATGTTTGTATTGCCGCTAATCTAACCTCAACCACTCCAAGTCAAAAGGTGTTTGAATTTATTTTCTCTGAAATGGTTACGCTCATTGCACCATAGATAAGCTCCGAGGATAATGACATATAACAAAATAATTTTTTTAAGGTATTTGGTGATGTACAGTGAAGGTTCCTACTGTTAGGGATGGTGAGGTTTATTCCTATCAAAATATTTTAGCGTTACTTACTTAGCCTTTTAATCTTTCAAAATGTTGTTAATTTTAAATTACTTAATTTATACCTCTTCATTTTTCCTATAGTATTCATTTAAACATCAAATCAAGGGGGCATGAATTAGGGCAGGTAATGAATTCTCATGTTTGGGTGGTAATTTGCATGAAAATAGGAAAAGTAGTTAGGGCCTAGAGAAGAATTTGTGTTAAAAAAAATAAGAGAATTGATGATCTGGAGTTTTTGGAAAGTATTAGAGAAGATATACGTGAGATAATTTGGAGTTCAGTGTTGTACAGTTCAGAAACTTGGTCTTTGAGGAAATAAGGTGCACATAATTTTGAGGTTTGAGAATGGAGAAAGGCTTTAAAGTTAACAAGAATTTTTACTGGTTTTCAGAGTCTATCAAAACCTACCTCTAATTTGTTGAATGCCTGTACCATAGTACATATTTTCAATGACCATGCCTTCATTTTATTTAATATATTAAGCTAATTCTGAGGTAAGTTTCAAAGCATTATGGTTGATTTTGTTTAGGACGAAATGCTATTACGCATCAAGTATTTCCTAAGTACATTGTAACAGCCTTTTTTCCCATTCTCATTTCCTTCTTTTTGTCCTGTTACCTCCAAGTCATGTCATGTAAAATTCCTATCCTGTTTTCCTACTCCTCCACTTACCCATTTGTCCTTCTCGCATCTCTGTTTTACCTTCATGCATCTCCAATTATGCCCCTTCTGCGTTCTTCCAGTTTCATCCAAAAACTGCCTCTTCTCACCCCACCACTTTGTGTAAAACTCATTCATTTATTTTTTTCTCCAACCTTTGCCATTACAGAAACCCAAAAGCCTCCTATGTATGTTAATCCTTTTTTCTCAGATATGTATTAGATTTGTGTTCATATATTTGTTTTTTAGGGGCATGGTAGTTCAGTGGGTAGAGCACTGAGCTAGAAACCGTAGGGCTCGGGTTTGAATCCGTGTGATGCCTCTGGGCACCCCCAGCTTCACTCAAGCTTGTGTACCATTTTTTTGGGTACCAGGTCATTCTGGGAAATCACTGGGGGTACAGGGAAAGGAACTGGACACCCCTACCTTGATGTGTGAATTTCACATGCCATTGGGTTTAGTACTGGGTGAGCTCTACCCTCAACTACCAAACCGACCTTCGGGTTGATTACTGTGATTTTTGATCTGTTATTTACGTTATTGCTACACATCCTGTTACTCAATATTCAGCTATGTTGTAGCATGCAGCCCAGTTATAATTGTGCATAATTGTGTTAGGTTCCATATTGTGACATGCAAAGAATGGTAGGTAATGGATTTTTGTTATTAATTACATTAATAACTGTACTGGGAGTGAGGTATCATTCAAAGCCTTCAATATTTTTTCTTAGAGTCTCAAATCTGAGGTCATTGTCATTAATTCTCTCATCTCCGTAACTGCCTATCAGCAAATGCAACCCTTCTCCTAATTCCCCTATTGCATGTACCAATTTTTATACCAATGTACTGCCAAAGCATATGTATTCCAACTTCCCTAATTTATACTCGCCTTATTTTATTATACTGACTTATTTTTCTTTTATTTTACTTAGCAACCTAATATCATGACAGTCTTATTGAATTTCCTTATGCATGATTTATCTTTAACCCTATATTCTCCAGAATGAAGGGCTTAATTTTATGGTGAAATGTGTTAACTGAGTCCCACCCTGGGTTGACAATAGCTCCTTGTCTACGATTCCTCTGGCTGTTGTGTTTTAATCATTCTCCCCTCTTACTTTTTTCCAGAGGTCACCAGAACATCACATTGACGCTCTCATGGAACATGATCCCGAATGCAGGGCTCCTGCCCAACGTGTTTGCCCATGGACAACACTCTTTCCCCTTCCCATCAGAGTACACAACGTCACGTGTCTGATGGTGAAGGGGGTGCGGAGCCAACTCTCGGGGAGGTGGAAGTGTGCTCCTCGAATGTTTATGCACCTAGAGTTTGTCTATTGTAGCAAGTTGGTCGAGTGGGTGTGGCCCCCAACCAATCGACAAACAGCTGTCTCTGTGACATAATGCTGTCGTGAACGGGTGTCTCTGGCCAGGTTTTGAAACTGGTAGCTAGAGTTGGTACTGCACCGTGGCCCCTCACCCCAATCTGCTGACTTCTTATAATTGATGGACTTAATTGGAGGTGGGACGGATTCTATGTATTGGAGATGCCACCCATGATTCAAACTTTTGGTCACTTGTAAGAATTGTCATGCATTGTTGACTACAAAGAGATGATGGACAGTAAACTTTTCCAAAAATTTGAGTTGTTTGTCCGCCTTGCACTCTATCCCTTTGGTTGCTTTGGCTATTCCATCACTGGGCAATCGTGTGATCATTTTCTTGATGCCGATTCCAGTGTAATGAAATGTGCACAGACTATGTCATGTGCTATAGCTAAACCTCTGTATGTTGACTGTTGATTGAATGATTGTTGAATGATGGGGAACTCCTCAGTGATGGACCCTTAGTACGTAGACCTCTTGTGCCATCATTCACCAGAATTAGGTACTTTCCCCTCGGATAACTATGGCTTTGTTTGAAGGCCACAGTGTCTCTCAGGGGAGTGTCTCTGATTCCCTTGCGTTCCATTTATGGTACCCCAGGAAAGATATTATGTGTCTTTGCTATTACATAGCAGGCCACATGGCCACAATGCATTGTTGCATCTGCTTCTTCACACCATCTGTATGAATTCTTATCCCTCGGGTGATAAAGGGTGTGCTGATTCGATAGTGACCAGTAATTCCCAGCTGGCTTCTATCCATCATTAGAAGTTTCCAAATAGTACTAGGCCTTGGCTCTCCAGTGTAGTATCTTTCTATCCCTGTTCACTGAGTGCCAGATGGATGACGACTGCATAAGTATCCAAGCTCTCACAATGAGGTGGTGTTGCTGCTGCACTGTAAAAAAATCTATACAGCTCTCATGGCGATAGACATTTCATAGTGAACAAGTGTTTTTTCTAATTCTAATTATTAAAGAAAGGAATTGTGGTATGCTCAGTTGTCTTTTTTGGATCAGTAGACCAATTTAGAAGAATACATTGTTACCGTCATGAGCATATAATAATAATCTTCTATGGTACTTAGTTGATGTCCCTTCAAATAGTATTGGCTCCAAATAATGTAGTAATGTAATATGTGATATTATTTCACTGATATGGAGCTTGCCAAAAATTTAATGAGTGCTGGACCTGAACTGGTTAAAAATGTCAGAAAACATTAAGAGATATATTCCCAGTAGTTTCCAAGGAGGTAAATATTGAGCAGTAAACCGTGCACTATTGTTTTATTCTTTTTATTAGGAACACCATTTTAGTTTCTTGGATAGTGTTAAAGATAGGGTATGAGAGTTTTGCATCTTAAAAAAATAATTCCTAATGGAATAGAACTGTTTTTAATCTAAATTTGAAGCTAAAAAGCTTTTTAAATACAACATCCTTTTTGAATTATTTGTAAAACTCTCCTGTGAAGCATTAGACAGAATTGCAATTACTATTAGGAGTGATACTTATTAACATTTAATATTAGATTCTTAAAAAAACAAAAATCGTAATTTGTCATAAATTTATTATTCCAGCACCTAATATCCTAATACCTTTGTGAAATCTAATACCTTTTAGTGGATAACCTTTGTGATTGCTTTAAGATAAACATTCATTAATGCAATGGAAATATTTTGTAAAGAATAGTGGGTCCCACTTGATCCAGCTTGTCATAAGATGTTGCACATGTGCCCAGGTTAACTTTCCTAGCATTTTTATTCAGTCCATGGACACTCGTGATTGGATAACATAAGATTTGGATCTCCCTTATGAGTGGGAGACTTAAAACTGTAGTTAGAATTTGAAGCAGCATTCAAGGATTATTGAATGTTTTCACTGCATTTCGTCTCTTTGAAATTAGAGTACATAAACAGTTTTGTTGGTCATGGGTTTGTATGGACATAAATTTTGGTGATGGATGGTGAGGTAAAAGAAAATATTATGATCCTTGTGATATGATGCATCTTTTTAGTGAAGTAGATCACCTTTTAGTGACTATTTAAGTGCAATAACTTGAATTAAAGCAGGATTATTGCATGTACAATAAGGCTATGTTGGTTGAGATTTTTAAAAGGATTGGATTATTAAAATATTTACCTGGTGATGTATGCATAATTTTTTCTCCCTTCTATGCATATGAAAGACTTTAAAGAACTCATGTGCCAAATTTCAGTGAAATCAAAATGAATTTAAAAAATCAACCAACCCAACGTAAGAGGCAAAGGTGAGCCATCTTTTGTATTATGTTTTGGACCACTTCTATGTTTATGCTCAAATTTATTCTTCTGTTTTTGGCTCTTATTTATAAATGTAAACTGGTCTTAAGGATTGAATTGCTGGCAGGTGTAAGAACATCACATAACATTACTCCAATGAGTGTGATCATGTATGGCTGTGGTAAGATATTGAGATTTCTATCATATTGGTACCATAGGTACCATATCACTGGGTAATTTTTAGGTTCTGGTATATTGAGGATTAATATTATCAATATTATGGCCAATGCTGTGTTGATGAATGGATGCTATCAATGATATGAACTACGTTAATAATATGGTTCATGTTCTGAATATGCATATTGAAGGGAGTGATGCCACAGCCTTCCATATAATAATAATGATTTTATTTTTCATATGATGGCAATGTAGATAATGTCCCTGTAGTGTATGACCTTGTCATCGTTCAATGACTTTGTTGATGTTCAATATGGGCAGTATAAGATATATTTGACATGATATTGACAATGGCATGAATTTGCCGGTATTGCTCAATTTTTTTAATAAAGGTAACCTACTGGTTAAGGTAGTTTTCTGATGCACACACCCCTACAGTATCCCTTTCTTCATTTCTGGATACTTTCTGCCTCCCTTCATTCCATCCAAC
>LYUA01000632.1:303912-314070 GCA_002093875.1 Calopteryx splendens
TTGGACAACACGAGTAGCTGTGATTTGCTTTGAGTGCTCTTTAGCGTGGAAAGTTTTAGGAAATCCGAACGTTATCTAGCTTGTAAAACTTCATCGTTTCCTTTCAAAATTGCCAAGAGAAACAAGCCAATGCAGGAGATTGACATCAATTCTACAGGAGTGTAACTTATTTATTCAATGATGAATACTGTTATCCGTTCAAAATATCTTTGTCACTCAGGAGTAGGGAGAAAGGAATGGTCACAGTCACGTGACTTTTTGGGAGCCAACAGAAAACAAGCGGGTGGGGCCTAAAGAGCGAAGATTTCGGTTGCTTTGTTTCTCCTTGCCAAGGGATCGTGTGTCGTGCATCACTGTGTAAGGCCTTGCGCGTTTCCGTACAATCAGAGAGAAACGATAATGCCACCATTCAGTTCTCCCATCGTGAGCACACCCCCACCCCAATGTAGCGGAAGCACTCGACAAGTCCCGAGCTCATCCATGTTGCTCATCAATAATATTATTTTTGGAGAGAGGTCTGACATAATTTAAAACAATATCTTCAGAAACATTACACAGCAAGGAAGGGTTAATATAATAATAATGCTTTATTGTTTATGGTGGTTAGCTGCATGCATATAGTTTTTTACATAAGCATTACACCTGATAAATAGATTCATAACATGGCTTAAGTTGGAATTACAATGGAAGGCAAGGATTAATTACATAAAACAGTAAAATGGTGTGCAAGAATGCATCCATAGTAATTTAACACAAATGGTAGAATCACATCAAGCCTTGGTCTTCCGTTTGAATTCAAAGATTGGAGTTAAAAGAGATGTAGATCGAAGTTAAATCAATGTATCATGTAACAGCATCATGCATGTTAACATCACATACAAAAGAGGGAGGATTGATTGTAAACGCTAGAAAAAAAAATCTCAACAAAAAGATAAGTATTTCCTTTGGTTTCCTTAGTATACATCATAATGGATATGTTCAAGATAGCTGTTACTGACTAAGAGGAAATATATTAATGCAAAAAAACTAGAGACTTTATTTCCTTTATCGAAGCAATTTGTAAAAGGTTCCAAATTATGACATTGGAAAAGACATTTAATAAATATATTAGCACGACGCAGAAAGAAGCTAATATCGTTGACACAATTGGAATATTTGTTAAGCAACTATCGCTATTCAGAAAACCACATTTACAATACTCATGCAACATTGTTCACTGACCGTTTAAACTCACCCTTTTATTGAGCACCTCCAATTAAATTTATCTCGCACGCGTGCCTTTGACCAAGTCATATTTGTACCACAAAACTTTGACGGGCATTTTCCAGAACGTGGTAACAGACAATGATCCTTGAGCCATTTGTACAAATCCATTTCACGTCCCTTTTCCATCAAAGGCCATAGCACATTTAAGAAGTAATCTCTTCCACTGAATAATGACAAACAACAATAATTATAAAAAGCCTTCAGCGTTGTATTATAAATTCAGTCTTAATTAACGTTAATTAAGAGTTAATGAATGGTGTTTGCCTAATGACTTACCCCTCGTGTGGATTTGACCACTCGAAGTCATACACATCCTTGACTTCAGCTTTCATTTTTTGTTTAATTAACCACAAACAAGTAGTAAAAATCACAAAAACCTACTTTACCATTTAATTTTGACTTTTAATCACCATTGGACATTGTGCCACAAAAATAACCTACAGAAAACAATGTAATAATGAAATGCGTTCCGTTTTTTACGTTTGTTTCGTCTGTATCATATTTCATTTTATTTGCTGAATAAATATTTTTCGGCTATAATTGCGAATAAATTAACTGCAGAGTTGTTATGAAAATGTTAATAGCAGTAGATCAGTCCAATGTTGGAGGGGTTGGAGGCAATATGTACAATTTACATAATTAAAAAATAAACATTACGGCGACATCTATTGAGTACAGACGAAACAAGGTTATTTAATTAGCTAGTGAGTGAGAAGCGTGTTTGTTGTGATTAACCTCAATTTGTGACATTTCACAATGATACTTTTTTAAATCCAGCGCTTTGTGGTTATAATGCAGTCCCTTGTCTGGTCAGGGAGGCTATTGTCTCGTGCCTTATGGAATGGAATTTGTAACTACTCGAACTGTGCGGACCAAAACTTAAGCAGGAAAAGAGAACCGCATTTAGTTTCTGCTGTGTGCGGTTTTCCCAAAGATTATGCGAACACAAGATTAAAAAAAGGACAGTTTGGTGACGATGCTTGGTTTTCCGCTAAGTACAAATCTGCCGATGCTATAGGTGGGAGTTTGTGTAATACTGTAGATAGACATATGATATGTCAACGAAGTACAGCGCATATCGTCCTGGCTAATATTCTTCTCTCAGAGTTTTGTAACATTATTGTTTTTCCATATAAATTATAGTAATACATTTATCTTTGACATAGGTGTGGCAGATGGAGTAGGTGGTTGGCGACATTATGGAATTGATCCAGGAGAATTTTCATCATTTTTGATGAGTGCATGTGAGCGTCTCGTCATGTCGGGTAGATTTATTCCCACTGCCCCTGCATCAACCCTTCTTGGACGAAGCTACGATGAACTTCGCGAAAGTAAACATCCAATTCTAGGTATTTGACAGGTTGCTGAATTTCAACTTTTGTGAATCGTTAACATAGGTTATTGAAATTGTCAGTTTTCACTGACGGCGTGTGCATGAAAATAATTGCATGGTATTGCTGTATTTTTGGTCTTCATTTCCTTTTGGTGTCTTGACTTAACAAGACGTTGGAGATACACTATCATTGTGCATATTACCAGGTCTCATATGGCTAGTAGTGCTGCCATGTACTCATTTAATTTATTGGGACCTTTAGTTTCTTGTAAATACCTGTTAAAATTAATTCTTTTCACAATGGAATGTCTCTATCCATATTTTTAACATTCATACGCGAATTAGAGCCCTATTCAAATTATCTTAATGTCAAGATATTAGTTATTACCTGCTACTCTAAGGCCGATATGCATGCAATTAATATCGCCAATAATTAATTGGAGATATTTCATTGTCAATAAGTGCCACAACATTTCTATTCTGATTGTGTAATAAGTGGAATCTTTTATCTTTTTTCAATTTAAAATATACTAAATATATCGATGAAATTTCAAGAAATTAGAAAAGTGGGCCATAATAATGCATTTTCCCAAATAATTTATACATGATCATTCAGTTGTGTAATTAAGGATTCCACTATACTTGGTAGCTTCATTTTGTATGCCTTTTTGCGCTCCAACATATTTGTTGTCCTCAATTCACAACAGTTGGTATATGTTCCAGGGGAAATCTAAATCTACATAATGTCATGCAATCCACCTCAAGGGTGTGTGGCAGGGAGTGTTAATACACCAATCATTGATTGGTGGTCTGTAAACAGGGAATGGATATGCAACTTGTGTTGTGGCCGTGGCCCATGAGAGGGGAAAAATGAATTCATGAATCCATCAGTTTGGCAGGGCATTTCTCTAATTTCATCATCATTGTCCTGCTTGCCAATGCAGTGTGGGGGGTCAGATTACTACCTCTCTAAATTCTCACGTTTGGTGCCTTTTTGATATAGTGTTGAGCCTCTCATTGTGTAGTGGTTCCCATCCAAGGTCACGTATTCATTTTGTGATGCTCTACGTCCTCTCATCACACTTTTTAACCAACCAGACAGCTTTCCTAGTGAAGGCATTGCATTGAGAAGTTCCCTGAAGACACCAACTGCCCACGTGGGTGAAATTGTCATCCCAGAAAGGTGGACCTGCGTGGAAGAAATCCTGGGAGACATAGAGCATCAACCAGGCTGCTTTCCTATGTGTATTGTTTTATCCTTGGATCATTGTGTTTTGAATTGGAGCCCTAATGCTCGCAGCATATTCTATGTGCAGTATAACTAACGAGAAACAGCATGTCTCTTATTTTTTCCTTGTGTTTCCTTATTTGGTGGCTTGGAACACCCTTTTCCATGTGCTTACAAGGGGATAGCCATCTTCCCTGATAAAATTGAAGCAATTATTGGTTATTTCAACAGCTTCCTATATGACCTATACCAGGGGGTCTACAGAATCCAACGTACGCATGGAAGAGGCTACATTGGACGGACTTAGATCCATTAAATGCTAAATCAAGGGACACCAAAGGGTACAGAAAAACATTTTTATCTCTCAACCGTGGTAGAGCACACTTGGCCCAAACCCAACATCACCATGGATGGTGCTAAAATAATCTCTAGGGAAAGGTGCCACATCTCCAGGCTAATACATGTGAGAAATCGTTGAAATAGCCAAACATGCCTTCAATGTCATCAAAAAAGATGGTCATCCCCTTGCCATTGCAAGCAAGTGTGTTCCAACCTATCGCACGGTGGAGTATTGATCCTGAGATGGAATGAGGAGGTGGTGAGATGAGAGCCAATCAGACCTCACACCACTGACGCACCTATTACTCATGGACACAAATCCCGGTGAACCCACTTCAGCCTGAGAATGTTTCCTGGAACAGGAATGAAACTGATGTCAGTTAAAGACACCATATGTGGAGGAGCACAGAAAGTCATGCAGCACCATCTTTATAAGCAAATTACTTCCCAAATTAATGTGGGAAATATGGGAAGAAGATTAATTAAGTAATGAGATGCCAAATAGTTAGGAAGGCTGGGTTATACATTGTAAGAAGGCTGGGATAAACCACAGCAAGTGGAACTTATCACCAACGGAGGCATTATTTTAGAGGAAAATGTGCAACGAATTAAGGGAAGAGTTAGGCCAGCAAAGGAAGCATTTGCAAGAAGGGAATTGATGGCAGGTACTCTAGGAGTACATGGACAAGTAATGGAAAAAGAAAAAGTAGAGAAGCCACACCTTAAGACTGTGTGAGTCTAAATCTGGTCCTTGAAGCAAAAGTATTAACATGGATCGAGGCTTTTCGGACACTGGTATGGAGAAGAATTAAGTAAATATCTGAGAGGAAAAATGACAGTGAAATTTTAAATGCTGCTAGGGAAAAGAGGATGTCGTGAGGCAAAGATAGAAAATGTGGATGGAGATGTTGTAGGATGTTAAAGGCCACGATTAAGGTAAAGAGAGAATTTTGTGGAAGAGGAACGAAGAGAATGGGCTTCTTGGGTGGCATGAAAGCAGGTAGGACTAACCGAAGAAGGAAATAATGTAGGGAAAATATGAAGTCAATGTAATATGTAATGATTGTTAGGAACCATCCTAAGCCAAATAGGTGATGGGTATGAATGAGGTTAATCATGTAATTTCCTTTATTTTGTATTCATACACTTCAAGCTTATCTCTTTTATGTGGATACAGTCAAGTCAGTTGAGGGAGCTGAATTGTTTCTTACCGTCTTCCATGTTGCCTGATCTACTCCTACTTCTTTCACCCCTCATATTTATCATCTCTTTTTTCCTGACTTATATTATTCCTTCTATTGAGAGTATCTTTAAACCCATTCCCCTATGGCTTTCTTGTTGTAACCCTCTCTGTCAAGCCATTTTCTCCTCTCTCAAATATTTACATTGTTAATAAATAGGTAGGTACATCTCACATAAGGAAATGTACATATTTTCTGTTAAAATGAAGTCACGGCATTTTTCCAAGCAATCTTTTACTGTAAAAATACTTGTAGAAGATAATTTGTAGAAGCAGTGAATAGAAGCTGTGTGGAAGAGCTCACTCATGGTGTTTGTGGCGAGTTGTGCAAATCCTGAATCATGCCCAGGCAATGGGCTGCACAGTTACACAATAAGCAGAGCACATTTACAGAATTAGGAAGGACAATTACCAAGTGACTGAAATTTTGAATCTTCATATTTTCAAATTTTTGCATACTACCCAAACTATGAAATATGTTAAAATGTAATAAAGAATTATGTATCCTTATAAGGGATTGACATTCTGCATTTTGAAGAAACATATCATCCAATAATTAAAAAAAGTCTTCAAATAAATTATTTTATTCATTCCATGGCTGTATAATGCCTAACCCTGAAAAAATATTGTGGTTAGTGTACTGGTTGTAAAGAAAATAATGTAATGGATAAAAGATTCCATCAAATGGGATTTCCAAAATTTGCCTTCATCTACATCTTTACAAACTAACTTTGTTTATTTTGGTACTTTATTATTATATTTAGTCTGCTATTTGACTCACAATATAGAGAAAATATTTTTATGTATAATGTTCAGGGAGGGAAATTAACTCTGCGCTCTATTATGTTTAATTATATTGTATTATTCATTTTTCCCATGCTTGCTGTTCACACATTATCAATGCATTACTTTCACTTCTCTACAGGAAGCAGCACTGCATGTGTCATAGTACTGAATAGAGAGAGCTGTTCTGTCCACACTGCAAACATAGGAGACAGTGGCTTTGTGATAGTTCGTGGCGGTCGCGTTGTTCATCGCTCGGAAGAACAGATCCATTACTTCAACACTCCTTTTCAGTTGTCATTGGCACCGCCTCAACACAGTGGCCTTGTTCTCAGTGACAGGTAAAGGCACTTACTACTATATCTGTTGAAGATGAGTTTGTAAGTAATGCCGGCCATGGCATAATGCTATTTTTTGCTATACATAAATAGGTTATGATTTACTATTTTATCAATGAGTGTGTAATAATTATGAATCATGGTGAAACCTGCCAGTTTTCGTGGCATCATGGTTTTTTCATTAGTCAGTCCCACAAAACACACATTGCCAGGGAATATTCTACATAAAGCTCATTTGCTAGCCATGCTTGCAATAAAACATGAAAAAAATCACACTGAGTGAGTAAGTTTCACGTAGGAAGTACCGGCAGTGACATGTTTTGTGCAGGGGAAGTATAAAATGTTTCCTACTCTGTTTAATCAAGAATTCTACCATCATCAGTGCCAGGCAAGCATTGGATCTTGGTAGGAGAACTGGGGAGGGTTCATACCCCCAATGTGTTTTGGTCATCCCACTCTCATTCTAGTTTTAAGCTCTGGATGCAGAGTGAAACTAAAAGATTTGAAACTTGTACCAAAAAGATTTTGGATGAATTGATGATTGTAAATTCTCCATCGCGAGCTTTGGGAGGACAGGAGACAGAATTATGATTTTATTTGTGTGAAAAATTTGCAAATTAGCACATTGTGTTTGAGACACATTTAATCATTTTCTGTGAAGTAGGCACCAGCATCTTATCCCCCTTAATCCTAGGCACTTGGTACTAATCATATAAATCATAAGCTGACGGACATTAAGTATTAATAATTTTAATTTCACACAATTTTCATTAACTTTGCAATAGAAAAATTGTTATTATATCATATTTACATTGTTTTCTAGGCCTGAGGCTGCTGACACTTCAGAGTTCAAGGTTGAGGATGGAGATGTTATCTTAGTGGCAACAGATGGAGTTTTTGATAATGTTCCACCATCATTGCTGCTTGTCGAATTAGCAAAAGTTCAAGGTGAAAAGGACCCATTTCGGCTCCAAGGCACGGCTAACACGATTGCCCTGATGGCTCGCTCACTTGCCTTTGATGCCCATTTTCTCTCACCGTTTGCTCGAAGGGCTCGTGAAAATGGAATTGATGCCACAGGTTCGTTGTTTCGAAAAGGAAAATTAACTTTTAGTGCCTTGTATTTGTAATTCCATTGTACTTGCGGATTGTTTATTCTTGCATCAGTATGTATATTTGAAATGTCTCACTCTTTGTCAAAATAGTAACAGGTTGAGTGTACATATATGCACTTACTGTTGTTTACCCATGATAATTGCATGAAAAAATTTCCCTCCAGCCAAATTTTGTGATCTTAGTTCTTACTTTAAATTCTTTAAGTTTGACTAAATTGAATAGGTACTTTAAAGATGTTCTCCTCAATTCATTGCACTTAAGATTCTGGTGTAATATTTGGGAAGGGAGCACTCTTCTAGGTGGTGTAACTGTTATTGAGTAATTAACTCTCCTGCACTGCTCACAGTGATCATGCTAGGTTCTGCATCAGCGTGGAAACATAACAGAAATAGAAGTTGTATCTATCCAATGTATTCATTTAACCCATACAGACCATAGATGTTGCACCTTTAAGCCTGGATTACATTAATAATCTGTTTTGTCCAAAACTCGGGTAATCTGGCAAAAGGTTCTTCCAAGTCCGTACCCACTGCACCCTAAAACAACATTCTTATTCCTATTAAGCCTACTGCATCTATTAATGCCAATAAAAAATAGTCAAACAATGGGTTTAATTTGGCCAAAATAGGTCTTTTCCTGATCCAATATGCAACAAATTAATAATGATCTGTAGACTTTTATTTGATTTTCTAATTTGATGTTATCTTATTTTAAATCATTATTGTTACATCATGTGCAGATAGAGACGAGGTCTGGTGGCTCATATTAAATGCAGTCTGAAATTCAATTTTTTTAAAGCTGTTTCTCTTGGAAGTGGAAAGAGAGCATTTACTGTTAAGTGACCCTGAGCATTTGTTTAGTGCTGACGGTATTTACGATTAACCTTTCTATCTTTCCAGGGGGAAAACCAGATGATATTACAGTTCTCCTAGCGACAGTGGCATTATGAAGAAACTGCAAATTAGGACAATTGAAGAAGAAACCATGGTACTCTAGTGACTGTTTTAATTGCTTAACATATTTTTTGAAGAATTGTATATAGGAATTCCACGCAATGTGTCATTGTGGTTTCTGTAGACTCGATAGCTCAAAAAGTGTTCAAAGACATATAAATATGACACTCTTCTGAGATGTCTAGGTAGTGTAAAGGGGAGAGAGAGTGGATTGATTGAGCTGTGGCTGAGAATCACTCGGACGCTTGAATGTGAGGCTCGTGGCTCAGTCCCATCATCCCCTTGGCGCATTCCGCACTTGACTGTACCTGTCTAAGATATATTGATCAAATAATATGGCAGAAACATGCTGTGCTATAAATAACATACACCAATAATTCCAAGATGCAGTTTGTTGAATCACTTTGCATTTGGAATGTTAACAATGCAATTTTTATCACAGGTATTGTGAAGTACTAGTGTTGATAGAATAAAAAAAGGACTCATTCTAATAATCATATTCATGTTCATTGAAGCCTCGAAGCAAGCCTTCAAAAATGGCTTATGTATTCCACCACATATAATTTTCAATATATATATCATGGTGCTCCCAATGTTTATTGTTCGTTTTAATTCCACTCAATCATTCATAAAGTTTGTGCAATGGCATTTTAAATAAAAATCATTTCAACCTCATTGTGGTTCAAATGCATAATACATTATTTTACTTAAGTGTACTCATACATTTATTTATCATTCATCAGAATCTCAATTTGAAATGCCAATAAAAAAGTTTTGTATCCTCATACAACTGGTATGATTTGGATTCATTAAAAACTTCTGAATAACCTTCAGTTATTCAATGACTGACTGACTGACAAACAAAGTGTAAATTGCTTTTTAAAGTTTGTGTGTTTTCCCCTTTAGTTCTTTGGAGGGTGTTCTTAATAAATAAAACTTTGTTCCATTTAGATCTGGACGTCCTTGGTTGATGGCAACGAAGCTTGTTCCACTCATTCCCCAAGGCAAAGCTTTGGGACAAACATGACCTTCGTTCACTAGTAGGCATGTTCTGACGTGACGCACGCAGTGAATGGCTCACTGATCTTCAGGGCGTTCGTTTCCTTCGGGCGGCCGTTGTCCCCATTCAAAACCTCCAGGTCGATCCTCGGGAGGAAGGGGCGTGACGTCGGCATCTTCGGGGTGTGGATCACACAATACCTTCCTAGTTATTATCAGAGAAAGCAATTTGAGATCAGGGAACAATATTTTCAAACATCAGTCTTACACACATTAATACAAGTAAATATTGTTATAAACAATGACACCCCTTGTAGAAGAGTTCTCACTGGAGGGAAAATTAAAATTTAATAATAACAACATTAAAATCTGTTTTAAGGGGTTAATAATATTTACACCATGCTCGTTAATGAAAAACATAAATAGGGAAGCATGTTAGCTCTGTGAGTAAAGCTATGACCACCTAAAAAAGGTCTAACTAAGTTAAAAGGCAAAAAAAAGGATGTTTTATTAAAACCAAATATTGACTCAATTTATCCACTTCAAAAGGTGCAATGCTGAGC
>LYUA01000632.1:536661-555340 GCA_002093875.1 Calopteryx splendens
GGAGATATCAAATAGATTACATAATGGTTAGGCATGGATTTAGGAATAGCATCATAAATTCACACAGTTTTCCTGGAGGGGATGTAGTTTCAGTTCATAGGTATGACTGATAGACTATTGGTTAATTAATATTTGCTCATGTTATTACTTGAAAGGACTCCTATTAGTGACTATAATTTTATGAAGTTAAAACATTTTTGTGCAAGAAAGATAATTGTCCATTGAAGTGGGAATGCCATTCAAATAATTGCCTCCAATTTGAAATTTTTATGTTCAGTAAACATTGGGGTAACTATTGAGGGTAACACGCCAATGTGAAATGTGAGTAGGGGTTGGTCAACTATGTGTAAACCAGTGGCATTGTTAATGCTTTTTCTGGACTGAAGGTAATCAGAGATATTTTTAGTAAACTATTGTACTGAGATTGGCATTATTAATTTCCTTTGTCATGTTTTAAATTGTTATGGAATTGCTTCATAGGTAGCTACTAGTCACCAGTACATAGTTGAGTCATGGCACCAGATCATAATTAGGAATTTCATTGAGCATGTATTTTGATTCATTCATACTAAAAAGCATGCAAGGTCCGTGGGACTGCTCCTGGAGTTCAGTTACATAATATTTCAAATGCAGTGTTTTCAAAATGGTGAGGTTTTACATAATTAATTTTGCTGTAAATTTCCCTGCCTAAATATTTTGGGAGTAGAGCATAAACCAACAATAGGCTACATATGCCATAGGGTAATTAAGAGTGGTTACTTTTAAAGGTTTTTTAAACCTTTTTATCTTTCTTTAACTCATGGGCTTCCCTCTATTTAAAAAAAAAAAACATAACGTAATCCATTTATTTTTCTAACAAATTCAAACAAAGTGTATTTATGTGTAGTATTTTTTGTGCAGGGTATATGCGAAGAAATGACTTATGAAGAGATTCAAGAAAGGTTTCCAGAAGACTTTGCTGCGAGAGATCAGAGTAAATTTACGTACCGCTACCCTAGAGGGGAATCCTATGAGGATCTGGTGGCGAGGCTGGAGCCAGTCATAATGGAGCTGGAACGTCAGGGTAATGTCTTGGTGGTCAGTCATCAGGCAGTGCTGCGGTGCCTGTTAGCGTATTTTATGGATAAATCTGCTGGTAAGTAAACTTTTTTTTTTGCAGTTTTTTTTTACAATCTATGCTTAATCTAATTTTTTAAATCAACATTTAAATACATTCATAGAAGATATTTAGAGCAAGGATTTTTTTTATAGAACAATTTTTCATAGGAGGGAAAATTTATATAAATTATTATCAGTAGTCTTTTGTGATTTACTAATGTCTACGCTGGATTTTTGTGCATTGGGAAATGAGAATTTGCTAAAGTGTCAGATGACTATTTCATTAACAAAATTCTTTTAGTTGGATAGTGATTCTTGATGATTGGGCAAAATATCCTTATCATATTTTAAGTATAAAAATTTCTTGGTTCTCAATACATTAAAAAATTATATGAGAATCAGTCTCTAAACGGGCTCAGGTCATAACGGGAAGCTCAACTTATATCGTTGTTTCCTACTTACTGTCTTGCCCACTTTACCGACGAGTGTAGAGTGAGGATGGCCCTTTGATATAGTCCCCAAATTGATGGGATCTACTCAAAATCCTCAGAACTATTTCAGTTGTTGGAGGCTCTGTGCAACCTGTGTTCAGACTTATTCTTTCGACTCTAATCTAGTGTAACATTCCACCAGTTGAGACACCAGAAAACCCAGTTGCAATACGAACTCCCTCCACCCCCCCTATGCAATGCATTGGTATTGCGTAATCTTAATGTAATTAAATCTCCATTTGTATGGATGGTGATAAACTCCCTGGAATATGTTTGAAACGCAGAGATTTTTATTTTTTTTCTTGATTAATGAATCCTCATCTAAAAGTGAAGTCAAAGTTTTATGATCATTTTGTGCTCCAGTATGAGCTACAAGTTGGTTTTAAAGTTTGAAACAGTATTTTATTGCAATTTTGTGAATAGTTATAATGATGAATGTGTAATTTTGAACTCCTACCCACATTTGTGCAGATGAACTTCCATACCTTCAAGTCCCATTGCACACTGTCATAAAACTTACTCCTGTGGCATATGGTTGCCGTGTTGAGCATATCAAGTTACCTGTTGATGCGGTTGACACACATCGTCCAAAGCCTAAGGTATGTAAAATATGTATCTATAACTATGTTCTTAGAATTTTTAATAATTACTATAGAGTATAAATTTAGTGCTAAACTTATTAGTCTGTTTAAAATATTAATTGAATGAAATTACATTTATATATCCTGTGAAATATTCTTAACATTAAATTATTAAAGGTATAAATGATTCTGGTGATTTTGTCTAGATGCTCCTAATATTTATAATTAGGAACTTAGTCTTAACATAGAACTGCTTTACTTGTTATTGCTCTTACATTAAAACAGTTGTTTTAGCTTGAATTTTATCCGGTCTGGAGAAATATGCATTTGGCTGAATAAAATAAGTATTAGATTAGATAATTAGGCAAGTATTGTTAACCCTGAGAAAACTGGACTGTTTGCTTTGTAATAAATCATTCATGCTTAAATTAAATGGTAAATTTCCATTTACTTGGTAAGGTTCACAATGTCAGGCTTCACTGTGTGGCATTTTTTCATGTTGGAAGAAAAAGAAATAAACTTTGTAAATTCCACAAATAATTTATTACTGGACCATGGTTTCAACACTTGGTCATATTTATCTGAAGATGACACTGTGTTGAAACCATGGTCATGTAATAAATTATTTGTGGAATTTACAAAGTTTTTTCCTTCCTTTCTATTGTCTTTCAAAATTTTGATATTTGAGTTACAAAATGGCAGATCAGAGCTTTAAAGCCTTTCTTACTTTGCACATGTAGTGCATATGTGGGAACTTAAACAAGTTTTCCTCTTTTCAACCTTGGGAGACATAATTGCCAATTGTGGTTTTTTTCTTGATAAATAGTCTCATGTCCTATCCCAAATGCCAACCCTGGTAGGTTCTCCTGTGTAGGCAGTGAGCCTTGTCTTCAGTTGGTGAATTTTTATTCTTTAACACTTTTTTTGTCATTTTATGTTGATAGATAAATATACCCAAGTTTCCCCTTGTCAGTGCCTTACGAGCCCCAACATTTCAGTCTTGGGTTCTGTATCCTGACTGAGACTCAGTTCTCTTTCAAAGTTTCTCTAGTTTTCTTATACCTAGGCTACCTTGTCCAAATCATATTCCTTGCTTATGTCCCAACAGCTATAGATCCATCACCATAATATCTGTGGTTACAAAAATAATTGAAAGTATTGCCTGTACTCAAATTCTGGACCACTTTGAGAGTCATAATCTATTTACCCCCTCATAGTTTTGGTTTTGCCCTTAGAAGTCCACAGAACTTGCAACTGAACCAGTAGTTAAAAATATATTAAAGGCATTCAAAGGTAAACAATGTGGCTCACTCACTCTTTGCAATCTAACTTCAGCTTTCGACTGTGTCAATCTCTCAACCATAAAGCTAAAACTTCAATATTATTGCTTCCAAGGCAGAGAAATGTAATTCATGACATCATATTTAACTGATCAAAAGGGGAAGGTCCAAATATATGGTGACCAACCTAACTTCTTATCTGTGAAACATGGAGTACCACAGGGGTCTGTCCTTGGTCCCCTCCTGTTTCTAATTTTAATTAATGGCCTATCATACATTGATGGGAAGTTAACATTGAATTCACACGTTAATAATAAAGTTAGCATACAGCCTGTTTGTGCTACGCAGCCATCAAACATAACCTCAATCTGTGACCTATTTGGTCATCAGTTCCCTCACATGACACAAGATCAAAGCACAATCTCGATATTGACCAGTGTAGGCTGTCAAAGACCTAATATCAATCCGACAACTTGGCGATGAAATTCTTCAACAAGATGCAAAGCAGTGCCTGCTCAGTAAGTAGCATAAGGCTCAAAAATGTAATTGAAAAATGGTTGTGCACCAACCCACTGTACTCTTATCAATGAATATTTCGAGCTGGACATTGGAACTATTGTATTTTAAATATACTGTTGTCCATTTCTTACTTACTCATTTTCCTATTACATATATGTACTTTACTGTTCTGATGACATCCACATTGATATCTCAATGGCATGGATGAATAAAGATTATTATTATGCAATTCTTTCTCCTTCCCATATGAAAGTTCCACTTCTCTCAAGTCATTGTGCAATGCTCTCTCTATCGTGTTTCTTTGGCATATTTCTTTACCTTTGTTTATCAGAGCACAAATAACTTGAAAGCATGAGCCTGCTAAAATCCAACTCAAGAGTTTGATGCATTTTTTTGACATTTAAAGTCCTTTCTAGTGTTATCCTCTCCTCTTTTTCCTAGTTTTTTATTAGATTTGCTAATTTATCTTTTGAATGACATTCTAACCCACTTCATGATTAATTCATTAACCTTATTGAACCAACTTTTGAATACAAGATACATAATAATTTTACTAATTTCAGAGAGAATAATTAATAAAACACTGCTTAATGTGGTGTGTATTTATGCATAGCTATTCATTGAAGCTGCATATTTTTTTTATAAAGTTTATGACCGTATGATGATGAATATGATTTTTTGATAATATTATTTGGAATGAGGTATAGCCTATAATTTTAATTACCCTTTTTGCACCTGGGACAGCCCCCTTCCTAACCCACGATACCCTTTCTATGTGACAAGCAGTGACCCAACTAGGTATGGGATTAACCTTGATGCCTGACACTGCATAGTTGTTAATGAGGTGAAAGATCAACCATAGATGGAGACAATACATTTGAACCAAAAATAAACTAAACTAAAACCATCCAATTCTACTCTTCTAATATGATGCTGACACTATGGTTGATTCAGGAATTGGGATACATAATGGATAGGGAAGTTGAGGCGTATTGGAAAACTGGTGTTAAGGGAATTCAATGCCCACTTGTACCAGACTTTCCTTAATGTTGGAAATCAGCATTCAGCTAATGAGAGTGGTTCAGGGATATACTGTATTTGTCGGCATATAGGATGAACATTTTTCCCTCAACAGACGCCTAAAATATGGGGTGCATCTTATGTGCTGCTGAGTGCTATATGCAGGCAAATATGTACTGTCATTCATGGCACAAAAATAACTATTTATTTACAGTTGCGAGTAAACCCATTTAGGACTGTGCAAAGTACTTAGAGGTACTTCATTTTCCTTCCTTTGTGCCCATGTTTCTTTCTTTCGTTTGCTGTGAGCTGCTTTCCTCTCTTCCGATTAGGTTCTTTCGGTCTTTTTCTTTGGTTTTTCCTCTTGATAAACTCCTTCTGCATTTTGGATCTTGAGATCTCCCTGTTTCGGATGTCTTCCTGTGGTATTCTTGCCAGTTTTAAAGTCTTTTGATTTCACCGTTCCATTTGATAGCGACTTGTTTTGATTCAATCCTGTTTCCATAGAATTTGACTATTTTTGTGGGTCCTGTGTTCATACTTTCGATGTGTCCGTAAAATTTTAATCTATGTTATGTCACTGTGAATGTCTTAAAATTTTTTGATTTTACATTTTATTCCAAGTTTGTATTGTTCATTTGTGAGTTTCGGACCTAGGTTTTTTATTTATGATTTTGCTTTCTCTTTTCTCAATTTTTTCAATATCTGCGTTTATGTTCAAAATTGGTGTTCCTGATCCATGTGGACATTCTGATTTAACAACTTTGTTGTAATTAATTTTGCATTTGGAGGTACATTTTTTAATGTACATATTTTGGGCAAGTCCATATGCTGTTACCATTTTCTGGCGTCTAATTTCATTGGCTTTTGTTTAGAGTCCATTTTCCTGAATTTTTTCACCAATTTGTTTAAACTGTGGAACTTGCTTTAATTCTCCGTGCATTATTTCCATGTGGTTTGATACTTGTTGATTGTTGCAGGTAATGTACTCTGCTTTTCGAATGATATGTGGTGCTTCAACTATGAGGTATTTTCAAACTTTCTCCTTGGTTTCACGTAGAAGTGTGAAACGCTGACAAAATGAAAAGTGTACGAGACGAATGTAGATTAATTACTCGAAGTAAACACAAAACTTTACAATAGGATTTCAAACCATGAAAAAGGTGATTTTCAATTAACTCAGGAGGATGTTAGTGGTTGAGTAATGTCCTTCATATCACATAGAGGAGAGATTTGAGAGTTCTCAAAGGTTGCAATCAAATTAAATTGTAGTAAGGTGTAAGAGTAGTGACCAACGCTCAAAGATAGTGGAATGGAGACTGCCAGTCCAAGTGGAGGGCAGAAGTAAGAAGAGGCAGGTGGAGGCATGCGCTCCAGTTTCCCTCGATTGCTCTCTTGTTCTTGGATAACTTAAAGATTTGAGGCTTGAATGTTGGTGGTCGACCTGTACCTAATGTTTCCCCACTTGGTAAAGACCCCCCCCCTGGTGCATGGGGTCTTAAATTGCACGTTGTCTTAAGGAATGGATCATCTCTTGGCCACTGCCTACTTTACAAAGAAGAATTGGAAAAGTCACCCATTGGAAAATTGTCCAAGAAGACTGATTGTGTCTTCGTAGTTCTGTCTACTCGCAATCAGTGTTTACATATTACTGTATTTCATGCACTTTGCAGGCACAAACATATGCACGTAAATAATTAGAAATTGAAGGAGGCCGTTGAATAGTAACTTGCAAAATGCAGTCATATATTCTTAGTTTCCTCTGCTCTATGCGATACAAGCAGATCTCCTTTTGCATTTTAAAAAAGCACGTATGTTCACATGCATGATTTTAGTTTTTGGAGGCGTCCACCAAAAAAATTACAAAAAATTTGCAATTATGCTAATGATATTTCTTTTTCATGAATGTTAGAGAGTCAAAAGTGAGCAGTATTGCAAATTCTTGATTTTGTTTGTTGTCAATGCTCGACATTATAAGGTAAAGATGTCATTCTTTGGGACTTGGGGGAAAATTGTGTTATATGTCCCCTTTGCACGTTTGATTAAAATATAATGTATAATCTTCCCTCTTGAAAATGGAAAATTCCTTTTGCATCATGTTGTCATCAAATTAATATTTTAAACTGCTTATCAATTTTTTTGAATTTTGGCCCTTAAAAGGGGGCTTTCCAACTCTTATTGCTTTGCTATTTTGTGCATTGCATTTTGAATTATGTAACCGTAATGTTCTAGATTTCAATCTCTATCCCTTCAAGTCACGGTAGTTATCCTTTGAAATAACAGACATAAATATGCTAGAAATGCTTTAATTCTATAAAAATTGCCATTAAAGAAATGAAACTCTTCTCTGTCATTTATTAATGGTTTAATGTTGTAGCTATTTACTTTCCTCCTCTTCCGGCATTGCATATGCCATAATTAATGCCTCCAATTCCTTACAACTTGAGAAATAGCAAATGGGCTTTATCTTACTGTGTAGTTTATAGTTGTGTGGCAAATTATGCTAATGTGTGTCACAATAAATTTTGCTATTTCATATTTTTAACTTACCCTTTCCATCTGCTTTATTCTGCAGTCCATTGATACAGCTGTTGGGAAAAATGACCTGCCAATTGTTCCAATGCAATCTAGCTAAAAGCTCAAAACGACTGGCCCATATTACTATGGTCCTCAGAAAAGTTACTTATAAAATGTGTTCACATTGAACATTTTTGTACTTTGTAAATTTCACATGTTTGTATAACATTTTTAGGAAGAAAATGTATTATAATATTGTCAAAATATTTCCATTGGCATTGCTCAGATAACCTCCAAGTGATTTTGAATTGGAGTGTAAATGCCCTTTTGCAAACTCAACTCTTTTTTTTTAAACCTTTTTTAAAGTTTTTATAATGAATGCAGCATTTTGGAATTAGCTAAAAAAATTGGGCAAATATTGAATTGCTAATATTTTGTATGTTGGAATTTAATCATAGTAATGCTCAGTTGTCTTAATTAATATTGTTTTTATTATGTTGAATACACTTTGGCTCAATGTTGAAAAGCAGAATGCTTACATAGTTAAATAATCAAGCTGCAATTTGAGCATACTGAAAATGTATTCAGAATACCTGGTATGGCTTTGTGTATGTATTGTAAAATTCTGCACTAACTAATTTGTTATAAATTAGCTAGCTGATGTTGAAAGTACCTATTGTTTTTTCTCCTGTAGTATTTCTCATGTGGGTTTTTCGGTTTTGGTTTGTGGGGTACTACATTGGTGTAATTGTAGTGAAAATTTATATTTTTTTGGCATGTTGTGTGTTTCATAGATGCATGTTATAAAGTAGAAGTCTTTTTGAAGATAGTGTAGATTTCACATAACTTGTAAATACATTTCTCTATAGAATTTTTATCTGAATTGTCTCAAGGAAACTATTTAATTTGTTCTCTATTATTGAATAAATTTCAATAACTATACCAATTGGACTTTTATGTAATGAAAAGACATTTTTACTTAAAGATTTTGTGTTTGCATAGATTTAAATCAAAGATTGGGGTGTTTATACTATCAGTACCTGTTTTTACTTGATTTGGGGAGTGGATAATCATGTACTTAATTTCCTTGGTTAATTTTAATCCATATGATAGTATTTTAATGGTACAGTAGTGTTATTATATTAATTATCTATACAGTAGGGGTATGGATTTTTGTAGCACATTTGACCATTATTTCTTTACTTTGATGCAAATGGGTGAAAGGAGGTAGGGAATTTTGAAAAAGATTTTGAGCACCTGGAGATTGCACATACAAATTTTCTGACCTTATCATAAGATGGTGGTGTGAATTGAACCATTGGTCGAAGTGTGTACTGATAGCTAATGACAAGGAGTGCTAGCTAGAGTAATGGGACTTTGTGCTATTCGTTTTTAATTGCATGAACACTTGAATTATTCACATTGCTTTGTGATGCTACCACATATCTTCAAGGAAAATTGATTTTATTGTGGTTACAGCATGAAGAGTAGTATTTAGTTCAGAGAGATATTTTTAATGGCATAACAAAGAGAGTTGAGGTACACTTTGATGCACTACATCATACGTGCAATTATCTACCCACCAAGTAAATGCCTGTGATCTTTAGCCAGCTGTACACATTTTCTGTTGACTGATTTGTAAATTAATTTTGTACTTGTTAAAAAGTTGTGCATTGAGAGAGATAATATTTTATAATTCAAGTTAATATTGTATCAATTAAAGCATTTTTTTGTTTAAAAACTGAGTTCCTCTTGTTATTTGTGGTGTTTTGCAAGTCTTTCTCAGGTGGTGGTTACCTGAAATGTGTATACTTACATTTTTATTGCATTTTCGAGAATGTTTTTTTTGCCAATTTCATTCACAGTGGAACCTCTTATGAAGTTAAAAGAACCAGAATGTTCTCTGAAAATTCAAGGGTCATGCATGTTTCAATGACCTAATGTGTCAATCCCAAAGAATGGCTTAACCTTTAAAATGTTACCCTTTAATTAAAAAGAAATGATGTATTTCAGATGGAGCCACAGATAACAGCAATCTGAATTGTGTATGCCCCTGTGTACATTTTTGACCATTAAGAAATCAATGAAAGGCACATGAAGTGAGACTTAATTATTGCTCTAAAAAGTAAATGTAAAGCAGAGATAATTAAATTATTACCATTCATGAACCCATCTCTCTTCTCATCAAAATTCTGATAAACCCATTTCTCTTGTAATTTCTTGTTTTAAACAAATGACAAAACTTACTTTGGTTATTATACATTAAATAATATTTTTTTATAATATCTTAGCATTTTTCCCTGTTGCTTCCATTGTTTACTCTCTATGCTTTGCTTTAAAAATATCATTGGGAAGACGGCTTGATTTTTTTGAGCTTGCTTGTGTGTCGTGAATTTTAAAATTTGAGTTATCCTTTTAATTTGAGATAGTTAAAGGAATGTCAATAATAGTCTACATTTCTCAGAGTAGAATAATGGGTATAAATGTGCATGCACTTCATTTTAAGTAAATTTTATGAAATAATGAAGAGATATTAGTAAATGATAGTCCAGGTGTATAAGAGTGTTCCTTCCACCTTTGGTTATCACTTGAGACAAGGCTCTCGAATGAACTGGCAGACCATTCTTTGTCAGCATCCCAATTCACTTAAAATCCCCAAGGGAACTGATGTGACCATTTTAGATTTCTCTCTCTTTGTCCAGGAAATCAAGGGCTTGTGAATGTGTATGCAGAACTGCATAAAGTAGCATATTGAGTTTTCCATGTTGGGCTTTCGTTACGGTAAAGAGACTTAATTCTCAAAAGAGGATGAAATTTTGTTTATCATTGAATGGAAATCTGTGGAATTGTTAAAATTTTATTCGCGATTCATCCATCTTGCTCTAATAATCCCAGGGATATTTGCCAGGAACTCTGTTTGTCTTTCATACCAAGTGAAGTTGGGCTTGTGTGTGCTCATGAACTTTTCATAAGGCAATGATCAGTTGGTGTGACAGAATGATAAAAATATAAACATACTATAAAAATTCTTGCAACTCTATTTGAATTTAATCTTTTTACATTTAATTGATTGTCATGTCCAAGATATATGTGACAATATTAGAATATTTAGTCTAAATAACTTCTCCATTCGACTTTTAGTTTACCTTTTTGCACTAAGCTATAAAAAAGTTAGTTGCATAAAAAACTTTGAACTGTATGAATATGCTTTAATAGACCAATAGAGGCATAATTAAATGTCAATTCATGATGCTATCTGTATGGCATCATGAATTGACATTATCAATTATGATAAGATAATTACATTATCAATCCAAGGATTGAATTCTGGCACTCCAAGCTGTCTTTTTATCTCCCAATCTTTCCATTCATTCATATTTATGATAGGATGGACATTAAAATAAAATGCAAACAACCTGAGATTTTTGTAATAGATGGTATTCCAGTTACCGAACACATTGTAATGCTTCTTCACATTGCAACAGTGTTCAGTAGCTTGTTTGATAGCAGATAATTACAATCCAGCCAAAACTCCCACTTTTAAGTGGGGATAATGCGTCATGATAACTGCACTTGAAAGATGATTTAAGTGTCCAATTTCTTTGGACAAAGATGCCTAATAGACAATTGGAAAAGCTATCATTTTAATAAAATAAAAAAATTAAAACCTAATGAAATTTAAAAATAAAAATATTTTGTTAAAATTTGGGATGAGCCATTATTTCCAAAGAAAAAATACATCCCATTCACCCTGATTACTGCAATTTTTCTCAGTATCATAATTTTTAAAAATGTTTGGGAGCATTTATGCTCATTCTGTATAACATTTGGTCAGTGTACCCCTTATGTTATAATTATTCTTTGTTATTCTTTATTGCATCCATAGTGTGCAAGGATACCATAGTTTTGTATAATCCAATTTGAAGCTGGAGTGTAAACTGGTGCCAAATGTAAGCCAACTGCTGATATTTCAGTGCTATAGGTCATAATACTATGCATTCATGTATGTGTAGAGACATGAGTTAGAATTATGCAACCATCTTTATAGTTTCATTTTTTTCATATTCTAATCGCACCAAAATATAGTTAGTGCATAGCTGTTATTTTTATAGAGTTTCGCATAGATGTTACTGAAAAAAAATATTTTTTCCGCACACCACACTCTCAGGGTTGTAGTTTTTATTTAATATTTTAAAAACCTTTAATTGCCTAATCTCATAATTCCCATCATCTACAGAAATCACGAGAACATTTTTTTTGCATATTCACCTGTTACAATTCTTACTGGTCAGGAAACCACTTTTATACCTCTTCCCATTCTAAACCTAATCATCATCTCCACTGTCATATTATATCTGACTCTGGAGATGATCTGACTGATGATCCTCTGATCTTTTTAGTTTAAAAAAAAAACATTTTGAGAGTTTGTAATGAATCTTTAGCCAAACATACGTCCAATTTTTAATTTGTATAAACTGGTGACAATTAATGCATATTGAGTAGTTTATCGATTGGCATAGTTTTTGGTAGTTGTTGACACCGGTATCTATGTATTTAGAAATGCCAAGAATTCTTGTCCTACATGCAGAAACTAGGTGCCAGCACCTAGTTTTAATATCCTTTGTACTTTTTCCAAGGATTTGTTCCCCTATCACTGGTACCAAGGTAATAATTGATACTTCAGAGTACCTAGTTTTCTTGGACTAGGTACCATTCCCCCAAAACCTTTCATGTTGTCAATAAATTGCAGGGTTTTGCTATGGTGCCTGGTACCATGGATGGTACCTTGAATCCTAGGAACTTGATACCTAGTTTTCTTTCCGTGTGTGCCAGCCCCTGTCTTTAGGTCTGTGTCGGGCTCTTATTATATACTCTTATGAACTTTTCTTTCTTGAGTCCTAAACTTTTCTTTTTTTCAAACAATGTTCCCTTCTTCATTCTTTATGCCTACTTCGCGTGTCTTTTGCCTATTTTCTTCCTCCCTCTTCCCCTATTACCAAACATTTGCCTTCCATCAA
The DNA here is from genome assembly GCA_002093875.1 of Calopteryx splendens. NCBI lineage: Eukaryota > Metazoa > Arthropoda > Insecta > Odonata > Calopterygidae > Calopteryx > Calopteryx splendens. The sequence goes on from LYUA01000632.1 coordinate 549,186, forward strand.
AGCCTTGAGCTTTCTGCAGCACATTATTGTTCTCTTCATCCCCTTTTCTTGGTTTCTATAAACTTCCCACACCAACTCCCCCTTAACATATTTTACGCTTCCTCATTCATTGGATGTCAAGTTTCTTTTCTTCATAATTTTCCATGCTAACATCTGAAAGTCTCTCTTGTCACTTGAAATGCATCTTGTCGCTTACATTTTTTTATTATATATTTTCATCTCATCATGCATGTATCAATCATATAAATTAAATAAAAATAGCCAAAAAAAGGAATCCATTATAATTACTCTTGTTATTTTGAATGTTTTAAGTGATGATAAAATTAAACAGATTTTTTTATACTTGTCGCTTACATTTCAATAGTTATTAATTACTTTCTATGATTTTCAGCATGTGCATGAGACCCTTTTCCACAAGTAATATTTAGGAATAAACTTTTTGGTAGGGATTATTCCAATGGAATCACTTACCTTGGTTTCGTGAAGTAATTCTGTGTTCACAAATCTGATACATTAAATGGCAGGCAGAAGATTTTCATAGAAAAAATATGCAATTGCCCGAGTTAATTTCGTAAAAAATGTATCATTCTTGGGGCTGTAGTAATTGGTAAAACTATTTTCATCACAACAATCATATAATTCTTAAAAGTCTTTCATTGACTGCTAATATATTTAAATTTCAGATAAGTAATTTCCTCCTTCATTCCCTTCATTATTCACAGATGTACATATGTTAATCTTCAGCTGAATGAAGTTTGATGTCATGGTACCAGTGTTAGTTAGCTGCTAATTGATTAAAACATTGGTTGTATATGTTCTCACTGCCAAAAACTTCCCTTGCTATAATTTTCATCAGGTTATCAAATTCATTTGTTGGGTAGAATTCAATCTTTGATTTTTAGCATCAGTTTATTTTATATAGAATTTCTGAATGTGGCCTCTTTGCTCTATCAGCTACATATACCGAGTGCAGTTTTCTAACTTTGTAAGAGTGTGGTCTAAATAGTCACCTGAACTGGAGTCCTAATTTATTTGTGATATTTTTCCATTAGATAATGCATTGTCAGTAAGGAGCGATAAAATTTGTATTAATAGCTTGATTGAAGTGCATGGTGGACAAATGCTTTTACCCACATATTACATTCATCATAGTAGCTGGAAATAATTCAACTTGCCATATCTATGAGCCCATACCTTCACTGACTTGCTAAAAAAATTATTTTATGACTCTAGAATTTAAGTGTCAGTCCTATGAATCTGCTCCAACTTAAAAATATTCATCTCAGTGGAATTTTCATGCTAATGAAAGTGACATCAGTACACTGGTATATTATATTTGTAAATAGACATGAAGTAGAGTCCAATAATGGTTTTAGCCACATACGGGTATGATTAACAAGAATTTTGTAAAATTGAGAGTTTTGGGCATTAATTTGTGGAATATAGTCCTAGTTAAAACATTAATTTCTTCAAGGCACTTTTTATTTAATGAGCAGCAAGTTTTGTAATCTTTTACCATAACTTGCTAAACCGTAAAAATATGAAGTTCATGTGAGATTGCTTTTTTTATTCATGTGAGACATTTTTATTCCTGTGCATATTGCCCCTATTTACACCTGTTTAGTTTTCAATGTCAGTTAGTTTATGCAAATCAGAATAATTTCCCAAATATTCTCAGGACTGCCAATGTGGTTTTGTGGCCTATCTGCTAACACTTAATTAATTACATGCTAAAGCTCCAAGTGAAAAAGTTTTGGAAAAAAGCCCAACTAGCACCATTTCTCTTGACCCCCTAAGTTTATGCTCTATGGAAAGCCACAACATTTGCCATCCATCAATAATACTATGTGGTGCAAAGGGGGTATTTGTGCCCGTGACTAATGAATATACTATTTCTGAGGCTGCAGTAATGGAAAAAAATATATTTTACCTTAAATCTCAAACCTGTCACAGTTTTCATATTCTGCATGTATTGACTGTTATCTATCATTCATGGTTGTTGAGTTTTTAAATCCAAAATAGTGTTTACGTAACTTGGTGTTGGCCTTGCTTAAATTATTAAGTCAATCTTCCAAATGGGTAAAAGCTTGGCTTTGCTAAGGTTATTGTAGCATGTAATGATGGCTTAGAGAAATATGTGCATATAGGTATAAGATTCGACCTGTGGTACTATTTGAGTATTCTTGAAAGGTCTAGCAAATTTTCTTGGTATAAAAACATTACAATGTTTTACATGGGGTAGGTATTTGCAGTAATTCTCAGCTTTCCTAATCTTAATTAATATTTTGGTGTGACTCCATTATTGATTATTCTTTCTGCGCTAGCATAATTGCATTTCATTTATCATAAAAAGTCAGGTACACTAAATAATAATAATAATAAGTTAATTTCCCCAAAGGCTAGGTTACACAAAGTGTAGGACATATACAAGTACATTAATAAATACATACATACCATATACAAGTATATATGGTATTTCTGTTCAAAGAAGTTCTAAATAATCAGCAATTGAATAAAAACAATTACTCTGTAGAAAATGCTTTTGCTTTATATTCCAAAACACTCAAAGTAGATGTTAGGTCATTGTTTAGTTTTTTTTACAAAATTATGCCCTTACGCTTAGGACCTGCTGTGGACCTTGTTCTCACTAGTGTTCAAAGGAGGTCATTCTAATTCCTGGTTTCATATTGATGAATTATACAATTTTTCTCATAATTGGATAGGTTTTTACACTGTTCACTCTAGATACACAAATGAATATAAATAGAATCAGCCTCCTATGATAACCACAATTTCAAAATGAGTCGTTAGAACTTTATGCATATTAAGTTTGAGAAATTAATTTACCATCATACTACTACTGCAAAATGGGTAATATTTTTATTGGCAAAGTATATTTTAACTGGGACTTATTAATTGCATAGATGTTGGCTCAAGGTCAGTAAATAACTTTTAAATCAACTAGTTGGGTTTTAGTAACTTGCCTGGCATTATTTCTTAAACTGTCAGTTGTAGAAGAAGTGAGAATAATACTGGTTTTGTCTGTATATAAGATAGTAACAGCACCAGTTGATGATCCTGTCTTATCTGGGAGATCATTAACATACAATAAAAAAGGGACGACCCAGAACAGACCTCTGTGGTGTACGCCTTGATGGTCAACAATTCCATCAGAAATGTTTTTTTTTTACCCTAATTGTGCAATTCCACATGTTATTCCATGCTTATGGAGTTGGGTCTTGATACAATTGTGTGGTGCACCTCTGATACCGTATCTATCCAGGTTCCAGCTGGTGATTGACTGTGCCTAAACCATCATATAGATTGAAAAACATTCCAATAGATTCTACTTTGCTGTCAAGAGCTGTTGTTAATATTTGAGCAATTGCCTCAAAAGTGGCAAATAGACTAGACCTATGCTGTGTAAAGCTATCTTGGAATTTAGGTAACAGCTGTTCATAATCATTTTATCACATTCAATAACTATTTTAATGATTTTAAATATTTCTTATAAGCGAAGAATGGGTGAAATCTCAAAAGAGTAAAATACTCTGATTTCAGTCAAAAAATTTTAAATTTATGTAAGTAGTATCTTAATTTTGATTTTACAGTGAAATGGTCATTGTTTTCAGTCATCTTTTGTGGCATACTTATATATACATACCGTGTTCCATTTTGCAGGTTCCCGGAACTTTGGAGGACAGATTTAAGAAGGAGAAGAAAGACAACTATGTGGATAACTGTGATGGATTCTAATGACAATACGGCATGAAGTAGACTAGATTGAGCAGAGGGAGCAATTCAATCATATTAAAATGTTAAAGAAAGTAGATGATGTTAATGCTATTTATTGTTAATGGGTGGATGATATATTGAGATCTCGCTTGTTTCAGTGTGTGTCTGTGTGTGCATATTTGTATGTGTGTCTTAGTGATGTGCATAGTGCTTATATTTGTTCAGCTTAGTAGACTCTTGGTCAATTTTGTAAAATTTCCTGTGCCAAGGATGACTGCCATGCTGGTGGCGTATTTGACTCGAGTGTAACAAATGTTACAATTGAGAAAAGAAAAAAATAAGGAGGGCGGTTTGTGATTATGTGTGGCATCTATCGGGTATTGTTGTAATAGTGATTGATGGTGCTTTCTTGCATCTCGGGATGAATTTTGCATGCCTGTTTTATTTTTAATATCCATGTTGGTTTTATAAAAGTTTCTTTTTTTACAAATGATTCATTTCTCAGTTATGCGTATCATGTTACTAGATATTGTTTTTATTTACCTATTTAATGTGTTTGCATGTTCAGATGCTGATAATTTATTGTTTTCATTGACACCATTACTCATTGTCTTTAGTGAACATTTTTGATGGACCATGTGTGTAATTAATTAAATATTGTCACACGATGAGGTATGCATGCCTATGAATTGTATGGACTAGGAATCAAATTGATGTCGGTTGGGAGAAGTTGCCTGTGGTGTCTTTCATCATTTGATGTTATATTGTCTTAATAGCATTAAAAATAGCTATGGACACATTTTGTTTTACAAAATTTGATTTTTTCCAAGTGCTCATCGGAGTGCATTGACAATTTGGTCTGATGAATGGCCACGATGAGAAAATGTGGTGGTTTTAATATATTTGAAGGAAATGACTCCCCTAATTGTCTATGTGGGCTGTGATAGTTGACATGAGCCTGAATGCCATTCCCTTAATGTTTTCTTCAGCATTGGTGTTCAAATTTACCTATTTGTCTGTAGAAATGTTAGTTTTCACAGGATGAAATGTTAATTTAGTGGTGCAGGGAGTTTTGTGTATTTTAATGTTAATATGAGTCACTATATATAAATGTTGCCTGTGTTAGTTTTTTGTTTTTACGAATTACTTTAATTTTATCGTTAAAAATTCTCTTTGTGTTCCCCATTATTCACTGTGAGACCAAGTCTGACTTGGTGGTATTAGCAGTATTGCTTCATGGGTATTACTTTTCTGTGATAACAATCTAAATTTAGGTATAATATTTATCTAATGTGAAAGGATTTTCAATAAAATGCACAAAAATGGCCAAATTAGGGGCCTTGGAAAAAAATATTTATTTTATTCTTAGAGCTGGAAACCCCACAAACATTTGTTGTGAAAGTTAGCTAACATTAAAGTGCCAATGTATGTACACTGAAATTCTGTGGAGTGTAAATGTACTCATCATCAATTAATTTTTAACTCTGAAATAATTTTGTGTATCATCATGAAATCGTAACACATGAGTTTGCTGCATGTAGTCTAAATGGAGAGAGATGGTAATTCTCAGTAAAACTATTTAATCTCAGCTAGAATATTGGAATCCAGCATCTTATTAACAAAATCAACTATATATTATTAGTATGGTATTTTACTTAATTATTATTGTGCATATCAATTTATTCAGTCATCATGAGAATGCAGATTGTTTTTTTTTTCTTGAGCTATTTAAGTAACTTATTTATTGGTGCTATGTAATTGGTTTCGACAAAAAATGATACCATTTCAATTTTATGCATTATTTTGTAGTTCATATGTCTAACATTGTATTGTTAACTTCTGTATGTGTACGAGGTGTTATAATTACATGGATTTTAATGTCGTGTGCTTTTATTATTTATTCATAATCTTTCCAGCTTCAAAACATTCACAAAGAGTATCCCATCCAGGATATTCCAGTATGGATATCATGAGTCAAAACTTTGGAAAAGTTTTAAAGTGTAGTAATACAACCAGGTATATACTCATATGCATCATTTTGGTATTTGTATTATTTGATTTCCTCGTTCTGATTTCAGATGTGTGCAATGTAGTGTATGACAACTATGTAACTGTGGAAGCTTTTGTGCAACATTTGCTCAAATCACATTTGGTGCTTGGCAATCCATTTAGTTAACTAAATGTTGGATGAAATTGTTAGGATGAATTCATCCTAATTGTGTTCCGTTATAAATCCACCTGAAATATTGTTTTAATTTTTAAAACTATTATGGTTTCCTGTGGTTGATTTACTCATTTTTATATATATATCCAGAGTTTGTTTATTAACTGTGCTGTAGTTCTGTTTGGCACATTTTTTCAAGAATTATCACATGAAGTTAATTGCATTTATATTGCCTTAAGACACACCCACAGTAAAT